>PVJX010003358.1:0-110216 GCA_004027295.1 Dolichotis patagonum
CAACAGCAGCCGTCCATTCCCACCCCCTCCGGCCCTGAGGACGAGGTCCTGCCCAGCACGTCCATGTACTTCAAGCAGTCCCCGCCGTCCACCCCCAGCACGCCCGGCTTCGCCTCGCAGGCGGGGGCGCTGTGGGACGACGCGCTGGCCCCCTCGGCGCCGGGCTGCATCCCGCCCGGTCCGCTGCTGGACCCGCCCATGAAGACGGTGCCCACGGTGTCCGGCACGCGCTTCCCGCTCTTCCACTTCAAACCCTCGCCGCCGCACCCGCCGGCACCCAGCCCGGCCAGCGGCAGCCACCACCTGGGCTACGACCCGACGGCCGCCGCTGCGCTCAGCCTGCCCCTGGGCCCCGCGGCCGCTGCGGGCAGCCAGGCCGGCGCGCTGGAGGGCCACCCGTACGGCCTGCCGCTGGCCAAGCGGGCGGCCGCGCTGGCTTTCCCGCCGCTCGGGCTCACGGCGTCCCCCACCGCGTCCAGCCTGCTGGGCGAGAGCCCCAGCCTGCCGTCGCCGCCCAACAGGAGCTCGTCCTCAGGCGAGGGCACGTGCGCCGTGTGCGGGGACAACGCCGCCTGCCAGCACTACGGGGTGCGCACCTGCGAGGGCTGCAAGGGCTTCTTCAAGGTGAGCACCCGCCTGCTCTTGCACCCCCCCCCCACTCCTCTCCCAAGTCTGTCCTTCCTGCAGCCGGTGGTGCCGGAGTAGCCATTGTGCTTTCCGGTTGGAGTTCTGCGATCAGTAAACTCTGTGAGCCCATTGCCTTTCCTAGACCCTCAGACCCATTTTCTCAGGGGTTTTTAACTTCAGGTCAGCGTACAAGAAGGCCACCCAGACGGACCTGAGGGGTCTGCGAATCTCCTGGCCTGGCATCGCCTTATGAGCATTTTTTTTCTGAAGAGAGCTTTCAGCAGATTGTCAAAAGGGTCTGTGACTTCAACAGTGCTAAAAGCTCATTGCATTCCTTGCAGTCCATTCAGATATCCGAAGGGAGGGTCTGAAGGCAGGCCTTGGACTTTTGTGCCTCAGACTTCACAGTCAGAGCCAGGACTCTAGACTCAGAAAGGCCTGCTGTGTAATTCTGGCCCCTCACTGTTCCGATGGACAGTATCTTGAAGGCAGATAACAATTATGCTAATTTCATAGATCAGGATATGAAAGTTTTGAGAAGCAATTCACCTGCCTCAGGACACACTCTCAAGGGAACAAATTGGAGGCAAGATGATCACTCACGCTTGTATGACCCCAAATGAATCCCCTTTCATAGTTATGTTGGAGCATAGTAGGCAGGCAGTGACACACATGCCGTTTGGAGCAGCTGCACTATTGAAGATAGAAGTTAGAGTCCCACCAATTCACTGTGTCTTCTAGAAACCTTCCTCACCTCTACCATATGCAGTATCAGGTTTCACCACTGTGCATTCTCCCACAGACCCCAGGAGAATTTTACAGTGGAAGAGTGTGAGCCTCCCCACACCTCCAGGAAGCTCAGCTCTAGAGAAACAAACCCTGGGACAGGTTTTACACAGTGGTTTAGCTGTTTGTGGGCGTGTAGGATGGGTCCAGCTGGCCTCTTAACTCCAGAATTCCATGCTCTTTCCACCACTAGAGGGGTTGGGGGAGTGGGCAGGAGGACCTAGTTCTCTGGCTGCTGTGCCTCTGTCACTGAGTCCTTCAGACACTTCCATGCCACTGTCCTCTCTCCTCACCCCACTGACCATTATTTCAGTTCTACACAAGCCACTGCCTAGCCCCCTGGACAGAACAGAGGATAAAAGGAGAATGAGATGCTGATTGGATAACAAGGATTTGGGAGGCAATTGGGACGTATCTGGGAGCACTGTAATACTGAGTCCAGAAGACTCAGGTGCGAGCAGTAGGCATGACACTTCTCTCTCTCTCAGCCTCTCTTTCTCTGTGAGAACAACACTCAGACAATGGCTGTAGTGAGTGAGATTAAAATTTATACAGAAGCACTTTATAATCATTAAAAGGCCATGAAATCAGTTTATTATTAAGTGAAAACTACAAAGTGTTTGTAAAAATGTATGTTTGTAGGTGGGTATGCATACCAACGACCAATAGTTATTTTTTTAATGCGAGGATAGCAGCCGTGTCATTAATTGAATTCTGTAGATAAATGGTAAAATGTTAGGGGAAAGACTTTGTAATATGTTAAATGCCCTACACATCTGTGCAAATACGAAGTTTTAAGTGCAGAATCTTCCCCCATTGTTGCCATTAAGGTTGGTCTCCACACCACCCCCATCCTCTATTTTAGCTGCTCAAGTTTTACTGGGGCTACTTTCAAGTAATTGCATTCTTTTAGAAGGTTTGATTTTCACAGCATTGCATTGGAAATACTGAAGGACAGTGAAACAGGAAGCAGAAAGGAAGAAAGAAAAACAATTAAGAGAGTATGAATAATCCACAAATAGAATCACCCTTAAGTAATTGAGTGTTGACCAAAATCAGAGAGTTATTTGTTATGAATCTAAAAATCTCCATTAAGTGTTCCCCCACAGCTTCCCTTTTTTGCAGTAATCCCTTGAAAACAAATCTATACTTGAGTGGGGGTGGGGCAGCATGGGGAGACCCACCCCATAGATCTGTTAATTAAGGGAACAGGAGCAGGTTTTACCCAGTGGCTTTCTACCATTAAATTGAATTCTTTAAAAATGTGACATGAAGTGCAGTTAATGATGAGAAGTCAGTGATTGAACCATAACGATCTCTCCCCTGTCCTTCAACTGCTCAGGCACACACGAATGTAGGGAAGGCTTCAGGTTATTGGGAAAATGTACACCTGAAGCAAAATGCCACCAACACTTACATTGGCATATCGTCTTCAGGATAATGCCGAGAAATAGACTGTTAGAAATTACTGCATGTTCAATGAAAGAGAGCTTTATTTGGGAGACACAAGTTTCCTAATCTTACAGACTGAGAATTTAAGTGCTGAAACTCAGAAGTATGTTTGTGTCTTAGAATTTTCTATTTCTAACTGGACAGATGTGTCTTAGACTTGAAGTAGATCAGTGGTGTTAAATTTCTTAAGTTGTGTGACGTCAGTTTAGAAGCTGTACCCTAAGATGAACTTAAAAGATGACAAGGCAAAAACGGAAACATGGAAGTTGAGGATCACTGAAAATAAAAAGATTGAAAGTAAACCTAGAATTGTGGATACAAATACGCCACAAACCCCAAGCTATCTGGGTGTTTTTCTTTTACATGCTTCCCAGATATATACCAACTTTCTTCTCTATTTAGAGTTGCATACCTCCAGATAATTTCTGAACAATTTCACTGTAATTGGTTAAAAAAAAAAATGCATCCCTTTGCACAAATGTTTTCAATTATGAAAAACAAGCATTCTTTTACATTTGGAGCACAAAGTATGTTTAATTATTTTCCCATGTGTCATTTTAAAAATTCTATGTGATTCTGAAAAATATGATGTTATTTTTATATCTAAGCTCAAGTTTTTATGATGTGTCTTTTGCAATATGGCTATTTTGGTGTCTGTGTCAATAGTAATTTATGAAATTATTCAGTTAATGCAAATTTTCACTGAAAATATATGGCCTTCGTATTTCTCTCATTCTTATTTGCCTTTGAGGAGTTTTGGTTTTTTCTTAGATGTGATAATGATTTTTTAATTCAATTTTAAGATTTTGTTTTCAAAAATCAGAAATGGCTAATATATTATATATGTATTCTTTAAAGATAAGATAAACTACAAAGATCAACTGAGTTTCTTTTTAAATTGGAATATTATTTCCTATATGTTTTAACAAAGCAAATTCTGATTTTGCTTTTTATGATTTCATCTCTATTGAGTAACAAAGCCAGTAACTATGATATTTGACTTATAATAGTGATAGCATACAAAGTACATCTCAGATAATTTTGATTTTATTTTAATAAGGTCAGCAATAATCAGGGGAGTGGAACAAGTAGAAAATTATTCCCAAAGGGATATTAAAAGTGGAGGTAATCTAATCCTCCAAGGTATGATATGTTGACCTGGTAATTTCAGATATGATTTTATCACTCAGAGTTGGTGCCTCCTGAGAATTGCTTCACAACAATCCGAGATGATTTTCATTGTCAGCAGCTAACACTAATAAAATTGTTTTTCCTGCAGGCTAGCGTGTTAGGAAATTAAATTTATCTAATTATACGAATTGCACTGTCGCTTTTCACATTGTAATTAAAATACATCTTGTCAGGTCCTACCTCTTTCCAGAAACTATTAGTTGACTATTTCTGTATTGTATTTTTCTCAGAGAACAGTGCAGAAAAATGCAAAATATGTTTGCCTGGCAAATAAAAACTGCCCAGTAGACAAGAGACGTCGAAACCGATGTCAGTACTGTCGATTTCAGAAGTGTCTCAGTGTCGGGATGGTTAAAGAAGGTATGGATATGATGCTTTTCATCCAATGTGCGTTCTCAGACATCACTGAAAAAATGTTAATATTTATGTAAGGATGGTGAATTTCCCTAGCTACTCTTTCATTCCAACGTTTTATTTGTGTGGAATATATTTACATTTAAAAATATCTGCAGACTGTTTATTCTGATTTCTCAAAATCAATAGAGAGCTTGTGTGCATGCATGTGTATTCTATTTAAGACGGAAAATTTCAAGGCTAATTCATTACAAACTGTAAGAATGGAGTATCTTTTTCAATGCTTGCTTTGAAAAATGATTTCTCATGAAATCATGAGTATTACTCCAAACTTACCGCCACTTTTAAGTGTTTGTTATTATTAATGATCACCCTATGTTTTTATTCCTTTTTAATATTTATGCTTTTTCGTATCATAATCTTTACAGATTGTTTTCTTTCTCTCTATATATCAGTTGTACGTACAGATAGTCTAAAAGGGAGGAGAGGTCGGCTGCCTTCCAAACCAAAGAGCCCATTACATCAGGAACCTTCTCAGCCCTCTCCACCTTCTCCTCCGATCTGTATGATGAATGCCCTTGTCCGAGCTTTAACAGACTCAACACCGAGAGATCTTGATTATTCCAGAGTAAGTTTTACATGTTCCACTTTTGACTAAATTATCAGCATATCTAGTCATGATACTTCATAGTAATAAGAGTTGATTGAATGACTTTGGGCCTGGCACCATGATTACCAGTTCTCTTACCTTTTCTGTGTTTCTCATTTCATTTAACAATCCAGTGCATCCATTGCATCAAGTAATGTCTGCCTTATTGGATCTCTAAATGCCTTAACAAATGATCCTGATGGTGCTGCACCTGTTGTACCCACTGTTGCAGGATTCCTGGTAGTGTGCCCGTGAACATCTGTACAGGTGAACTGCGATTTGCAGATAGATTTCTTTCATGGTCTGTGCAAAGTGACTACTGCTTTTTTTCATCTTGTGATCAAACTATATGAGTGCGCCTCAGTTCATCTGCAAGCAGTTTGTCCATTTCATTGGAGTTGGTTAACCTGTGGATGGCTAGGAAGCTCTGGCCTTGACTAGAGGAAGTATGAGGAGGCCTGGGCTGGAACTCTGCTTCTGCCTGACTCCTTCCTGCCTGTGTCACCTCGTTCCTGCTCTTGGCTTTCTCTTCCCTCCAGAAGAGATGGTTGTGATATTTAGGCCCAGAGGGGTGTGTTGAGCATCAGTCACAAAGAATGATGGAAACATTTTGAAGACTATAACATTACCATTGTTGTTATTTAAGTCAACCAAAACTTACCATTTTTTATTTCCTAAGGATGTAGTAAAATCCTATCAGTCTGAATTCTGTGAATTGCCTTCCAATTTGGATAATACAGATAAGAGCTTTGAAACAGGATTTTCTGAGAAAATGTGTAAATGTTACTGTAGGTTCTTTTTTAAAAAAAGATTTAGAAAAGAAAACTAGTTAAACAGGATCTGACTGAAAAAGGAAGGAAAGAAAAAATATAGGTACTGAATAATTTCTATATGCTAGACAAATAGTACATTGTTTCATTTGATCCTTTAAACACCCATGAACTCTAGGGATCATTAGCCACTGGAAGACAAGAAAATTTAGAAACATAGGTAAAGAGAGACTAGCGCAAGGGTCTCCAGTTGGTTGATCTGACTGGCAGTTACTATTAGATTGCCTTCCCCAGGCCTGGTCAGCATTTTAGGCATCTGGTTGAACGTCTGGCAAAGAGTGAGTGTGTCTTTGCTGTTGCCGTCCTTTTGGGTTGCAGTGTTGACAGAAATGGTTGGTTACCTGCTGTGATCTTTCTTCTCTCTTTCTCACCCTCTTTTAAAGCATCCTCTCTTTAGAGCATTCTCTCTGCACCTGATCATAAGACTCCATATGAGAGGCATGGTAGATTCTTAGCACCAAATGTGGAGGACTCTTGTTCTGATTATAAGCAGCATCTCTTGACTAAAGTCAAGTCTTGAATAATAGTGTTACAGAATAATGCAGTAGTTAAGGGTGTGGGCTTTGGAAGTATAAAGGCCTAGATGACAATCCCAACACCATCATTTACAAGTTGAATGACCCTTACTAGCAACTAACTAATGCCTCAGTTTCCTCATCTGTGTTATGGGGTAATAATATGTGCTTCTTAGGGTTATTTTGTGAAGATTAATGTGATGTATGTCAAGGCTTTAGTAAAGTGCTTTGTACTATTTCCTTAACCAAACTTGCTTACTCTACCCACATGTCAAATGTACTAATGCATATGAACATTACACATATCACATACATTCAGCAGTGTCATTAAGGTAAGCATTATGGTCTCCTTTGCACAGATGAGGAAATTAAAAGTAGGAGCGACTAACAGGTTGACTTGTCCAAGGTCACATAGCTAGCACACGTCTAAGCTAAGATCAGGATCCAACTATATTGGACCCAAAATCTGTGCTGCTTAATATCAATTGGCTTGCTAATTTCAGTGAAAGTGGGTGCTAGATAAATATCTGGGGATGCCAGCTTCTTCCTGAAGCACCCTGACCTCTGCCTATCTAATTTGTCTGCCTTAATGATGCTTCTAGCCTTAGCTTTGGCTAAGGCTTCAGCCCATGATCTGATATTGTTCTAGACTCTTTGACATCACTATTGATGCCACATCCAGAGAAGGGAGGCCCCCAAAGTGAGATTTTGGCCCCAAATTATCAGTCTGTATGGCCTAATTGCTCATTCAGTGGCAAAACCTCTCCAGCGCTCTGAGATGTCCCAGCTGGGAACTGTCTCCACACTGAAAAATCAATCTAGTGTGTTTGTTTGCCTCTGCACCATTCAGTCTGTTAGTCTAGAGTCATCATCCTCATCAACAAACATTTATCCAATTTAATTGTGAGCTCTGTCCAAAATAGCAGATTGACCATGCCAGAGTCTAGGTCACATTGGTAATACCTATGAGGCCTGCCTCAATTTTGCAAAACATATTTATTTTAATTGCATTGTTTTGGAATCAGGTTAAACCTCATAGCTTGGGTTCTCCTGCTTTTCGATAGCTTTAAAAATTATCAAAAATTGGACCAAGATCAACTAAATAAAAAGACTTTTTAAAAAATACAGTGAGTTTTCATCAAAAACTTGGATGAAGGCATAGGAGCATGCTGATCACATTTGCTGATGACAGAAAGCTGGGAGGGATCGCTAATATGATGGATGTCAGTATCAACATTCAGAGTGATCTCGACAGGTTGGAACAGGAAGGGCTGCAACCATCACGAAGAAAGTTAACAAAAATAAATGTGAAGCTCAGCTTTTGGAATTATATAAAAAAATGGGAAGCCTTGGCTTGTCAGTGGTTCATGTTAAGAAGAAGCTCCAGAGTTTGTTCTGCAGACACGCAGTATAAACCAACAAAATCTGTATCTAGTGAAAGGAAGGGATGCTGAGTTACCTGCTGCAGTGCTAGAACTGTGAGATCACAACCAAATTTAGAGTGGTCCGGTTGATTCTAAATCATACTTTAAGGTTTAAGTGCTGTTCTAAACTGGGGTTTAAGAAGCACGTGGATACGTTGTTTCCGGAAACTTGTAAGGAATGAGTGGAGGAAATGGAAATACAAATACAGGGTAGGAGAAGATTTGGTGGAATTAGGTGACTCTTTTGCCCTGTGACAGAAAAAAAAAAAGACTGTCACTCCTGCTGGCAGATGTAGCGGGAGAAGGAGAGGGACAGACCAGCTCTCCTGGCCATACGAGCAGCTGACAAAGTGTGAGATCAGCAACACGAGAAGTAATCAAGGAGAACATGTAACAGGATTCCGCACAAGGGGAAGGTTATTCTGGATGACATTAAGTCCTTTCCAACTTAAGATTTTATGATTCCGATGTTTACTTTATTATCCTTACACGCAAGTATTTATATATGCATACACATACAAGAATACATATGGTGAATTAACTTAGTATTTACCAATATTGAACTTGCTTTGTTCTCAAACCATTAGAACATAAAATGAATGAAACAAATGAATTTATTGAGTGTCTACTTTGAGCCAATCATCACCGTGTGTTTCTTACATAATTTCACCTCGCCCCCCAGCTCTGTGTGGCATAAACCATAAATTTATGGTTTCAGTCATTTTTAAGATTGTCATCTACTGAACTTAAACTTTCATAATATCTTCCCCTTAATATTTTATATTTACAAATTCATGGAACTTGAGGCGACTCTGAGACCATCTACTCTGACCCTTATAACTTCAAGACAAGTAAAATAAGGGTTAAAGGGGTTAGTTTGCTTGGCAAACATCAGTGGCAGAGCTAGGAAGAGATCCAAATCATATCACTCAAGGTAGTGTTTCTATTTCATCATACTGTCGCTGTTACTTAATGGCAATTAATTAGATTTTTTAAAAATAGAAATTATATCAAATTTTTCTAAAATTATAATAATAGTAAAATATACCCACTTGTTTTTTAAAAGGCAAACCATTTAGATGTGGATCCAATGAAAAACATCTGCTCTTCTTTTATATTGCCTCATCCAACTCCACAACAGTAACTAATGTGAACATTTTATTATATATCTGTAATTCACTACATTTTAACTTTGCTCTGTCAAGTTTGCATCTGAGAATCAACTTGATCAATACAGTGTTTTAAAGGTGCTATCTTCCCCCAGTGAATCAGGTCAATAAAGAAAGGAGAATTTTGCAAGTCCTGTGTGTTTTAATCCTCATATATCAACATCTATGCCTTTAAGGTAGGAAGTGAGCAGTTTTCTCCCTGTTAGTAGGAAAGGGAAAGGTTTTGTTCCAAGTCACAGAGAGACTGAACATTTCAAAAGGCCAGAAGAGAGCTCCTGAGCTCTGTGACGCATTCCTGGCTCTGGGACCTTCGCTTCTCCTTTGGGCCAAACTTCTCTCCCTCATAAATGAGCTCAGATCATTGTACATCAGTGCAGTCAAAACATGTCACATTTGATTTGTTTCTCCTCGAAAGGCTGCTATTCTCTGCCCCACAGTTGCTTTTAATTTAGCAGTACAAGTATATATAGACACTGAGCTTGGCTTCAGCGCCTGCATAATTACTTATAAGCAAATATACTTAATGCCCTCATTAGTTGGTCACTCCCAGTATTTTTGAGCATACTAGCGTGTTTTCTGATAATCAGTGCCACTTGATGCAGACACAGACTGCAAATACAAGAGATATTGCTCAGATAAAACCAGGCACCAGCAAATGGCATTTAAATGTTAATAAGATAGCCTATAAGCAACCATGCTCCTAACATGTGTTAGACCTAGGGAGTCAGCCCATAAAGACTGCCAGAGCTTCTCAGAAGGCAGATTCAAACGCCACCAGTTAATTGACTAGATGATTTCAGGCCGGTTCGCATCCCTCTGCAGACCTGTGTCCTTATCTGAGTAGTGTAGAGATCAGACCAGCTGCATTCCTGTGATCTTTCCCAGCCTTGTCATCCCCTGACCCTCCAGCCCTTATCCCTGCTACAGTTCCACCAACACTACAACTTAGCATTTCCTTGAGCTGGAACCCGGTCCGCCTCCGCCAGAAAGAGCTGCGGTGTTTGTTTTAAAATGCAGATTTCCAGGCCATGCTCAGACCTCCTGAATCAGAGTTGGTGAAAAAAGAAAGCAGGCGAGAATCTGGATTTTAACAAGTGCCTTGGACGATTCCTTGGCACACTAAGGTTTGAGAGCCACCAATGTAGGTTCATAATGACAACTTATCTTACCTTGACTTTCCCAGTTTTTGTTCAAACTGAGACAGGACAGTCAACAGAGATACGCATTTTCCAGAAAGCAATGAAATTTATTTAACAAATACCTGCTAAATGCCTGTTGGGTGTCAGGCACTGTTCTGCGGCAGTGGACACACTGACTGTTGACCTAGACAAAGCCCATGCACTCATGGAACTTACACACCAGTGAAAGAGAAACAAGGAAAATACATAACAGCAGTGAAATCATTGGTGAGAAGAGGAGAATTTTTTTGATTTCTTGTTTTTTGGGGGGAGAGAGACAGGCAATTAGGTCAGAAAATAAGAAATTTTGGAAAATGTATTTATGCCCAATTTTGTTTTCATTGACAATTTTTAAATGTCATTTTTAAAAAATGTAACAACCCAAGAATATGTATACATAGTTTGACAATAGAATGATCAAATCTAAAATTTTTAGAGCTATAAAGACTAGGGAAAAGAAACTAGAGGGGAAAAAACTTGTCCTTAGGCTATTTTACATATTTAGCCAGGACTGAAAATGAGACAAATATTCAATTCCATTTTGCTATTAAAGCATCACATCACTAATTATTTTAGCACTGGTGTTCACCAGTCAAGTAATTTATTTTAGGAGTAAGCTGTTGCTGAAGTCTGAGTTTTAGCAGGCTGTGTTACTGCCCTGCGGGACTCATTTTAGCTAAAATAAAACTGTTACTATTGTTTGCAGCTCCAGATTCTCATTCTAGGTGCTTTGGAGAAATCTCAGTTAAGGATTGGTTATCACTGAATGTAACTCTGTGTCTTTTACTTCTGCTATACCCACAGTCTGGTGGCTCAAGAATGCATATAAGTTGGAATGACTAATTAGCATAAGCAGGATAAAAGTCCATTTAAAAAAATCTGTTTATATTTGGTTTGTGTTGAAGTGGCATAATCAATAAACAAATATTTCTAGATTCTTTTTGATGAGTCTAAATCTATGTCACCCAGAAACTATGGGCTACTGAGAAGCACAGAAGCAGACGTAGGGGCTCAGTTCTTCCAACTCCAGATCTAAATGAGCAGGCAAGGCAGAGAATGCAGGATGTTTTGTTTTACATCTTTAAATTTTATGTTAATAAAGGAAATGGTTTTTCTTTTCTCCCAGCATTGGATACTGACCCTTCAGCCACCCCCCAGATTACTGGTGGATCAGGCTGAATCCAAGTTTGCCTCCAAAATTCTGGGACTTGGACCAGAATCACTGCAGGTGAAGCCCAGAGGGTCTGGCTGAAGTCTGTTAGGCCAGGCCTGCTGGCTCCCCTCCTTGCTGAGCTCCGTCAGAGAAATATACACACGCAGGGTAGGCAGGGACTGCCCTTCCCTGAGTGCAGGAGCATGAAATGTGAGCCCAGCAGGAGCAGAAGCCTGCAGAGGATGCTAGGGGAAAGCTATGCGCTCTGGTGGGTTCTGAACAAATATTGAAAGCAGAACAATTGTCGAGGTGTGAGCCGTGTTTCAGGGTAGTCAGTGCAGAAGGGTGCTGTTAGATCCCACTCCCAGGGCAAAGTCTGTACCTTTTTCTTTCATTTAGCCCATTATTTAAAAACCAAATGATGTTGAATTACTGTCAAATTTTAGGCAACGACATCATACCTGGTATGATTTAGCAGTATTTGGAATCTTTGATTGCAAGAGGCAGAAGAAATCTGAGGAATCAGCAAAACCAGTCAGTTTCTGTTTGAGACAAAGAGACCAGGAGATTAAGTGATTTGTGCATAGCTGCACAGTAGGTCTGCACCAGGGACCTTACAGTCAGTTCTGTTACCAGGCCAATGCATTTTACTGCATATCACCACTTACTTGGAAATTTCACAGGTAATGCTGCCCGCTTTTAAGAGGCAGCATGGACCCTACCCTCAAAGAATATTATGACATCATATTAATGAAACAAGAATGTTAAAAAAATTAAATTCTTTTCTCTCCACTTGTCTCCAGTTAAGAGTGCATACATTGAGAGGAGGTGATGGGAAGTGTCTCTGACTCAGGGTCATGCAGCATTCTTGATTGTCCTTGGGAAGAGGATCTGGTCTGCCTCCTTCCCCTGGAGTTTGCTCTCAAGTCTGTGACATTATACAATGTCCAGAACTTCATAGAATCCCAGGTATTTTGTAGGATTGTTGGAAACAGAGGAGCCAGAGCTCTAAACTGAACTCGGTGCAATAGAAAATCAGGATGAAAATTAAGAACTCCTACTTTAACCCATTCCTCTACTCAGTAAATGCATAAGCTAATAGGTGGTGACAGACCCAACTGTCCAAATCCTTATCGGTAGCATCACTGTCACCATTTGTTAAACTTGTTCTACATGTCTGATCTTTCTCATATCATATTTAACCATAATGACTAAATTTTGAAGAAAGTATTATTATTCCCACCCTATGAAGGAGAAAACTAGAGCTTGGAAATATGAAATAACACCATAAAATTAATTTACATATCATGGGCCAGGACAAAACAGGGATTAAACTACTTGGGCTCCCTGCTTGCTCTCTTTAGTTAGGTCTTGCTGCTTGTTGGAAAAGCACAAAGACAGCAAGACAGAATTCAGTGTTCAGTGCCTCATTTCCTCATACCTAGTAGTTGTACAGTAAATACCTCAGTTCTGCTTTTTGGCTGTTTCTCCTGTAGTTAGGTTTGGGTGCTGTGGCAAAGCTAGGCAATTCTTCCGTTGAAAACAATGTTCAACAAGCATTTTGTCAGTTGTGTGCCAGTTACTGTGCTGTTGACAGAAACATGGGACCAGTGAATGCAGCTCTGGAGAGGTCCAGGTAAAGTAAAACAGAATGGTTTTGAAAGATCCCAAAAACCATCCCATCAGGCTTCCAGCTAGCATATTAATAGCCAGGAGGTGCAGGACTTGAAATCCCATGACCAGTTAATTCCTGCTTTATCACTGTTGATTCCTAACTTGGAAAATGTCTTGGCCTCTCTGAGCCTCAGTTTCTTCATCTGTCAAATATGGGTTAAAATCTCTGTCCTGTGAAAAGTAATTAAGAGACACAATGCAAATTCACACTTAGCTATGCTAGTATAAGGGCAGTGATGTGTACATTTATATGTGTTTTGTATATCTTAAATCTCTGTGCTACTCATTATCCCTTGATTATTATCTTGCCACATCAATCTTCCTGCCTGAAGCTAAGCAAACTCATGATTCTACCAAAATATCCAAAAGCTGAGTAGAGATATAAAGACTTATCCCTGCCCCTCCTTCCTTCCTTCCTTCCTTCCTTCCTTCCTTCCTTCCTTCCTTCTTTTTCCTTTCTTTCTTCCATTGTTCAGTCTTTCTTTCCTTTCCTCTTTCCTGCTTTTCTTTCTTCTTTCTTTCTCTTTCTTTCTTTCTTTCTTTCTTTCTTTCTTTTCTTTCCTTTCTCTCTCCCTCCCTCCCTCTCCTCTCTTTCTTTCTCAATCAGTGCTGTCCAGTAGATTTTCAATAGTGTTGGAACTATCTATCCCACATTTGCTGTTAGCACTTGAAATGTGGCTAATGTGATGTAGAAGCGACGCTTACATTTTATTTAAATTTTTATAATGTAAGTATGCATAGGTCCCAAATCTAACATCACACAGCTGCTTGAGCTCTGCCAAGGAGACACCCCACTCTCACCCTCTCGTCTGTTCTGTTTCACAGAAATCCATCAACAGCAAGCAAAACACAGTCACTTCTCATACTAGTTAGTGCTTGTCATTAAGTTTTGTGTAGATGAGAGTCACCTGGAGGTCTTGATCAAATAGTCTGCTGAGCCTGTTCCTAGAGTTCCTGGGGCGAAACCTGTGATCTTCATTTCTAGCACATTCCCAGGTCTCCCCTACGCTGCTGTTCCAGAGAACATATTTGGAGAACCAGTGGGTTCTGTAGCATCTTGTGGGGAAACTGCCAAGTATAATAGACTCAGTAGTCCCTGGGGACTTACTCAGACCCAGACCTCAAGGGCAATGGTTCTCAACATGAGCTGCCATTTGCAGGCATCTGGGGAGCTTTCACTATTCCCATTGGCCAGGCCTGACCCCAGATCAATTCAGTGAGAATCTCTTGGCAAGTGAGACCCTGACAATAGTGTTTTCTTAAAGTTCCCTCAGCTGACTGCTGTGCACAGTAAAGGTTGAAAATCACTGCACTGATGGGACTTATGCAAACCTCTTCATCTATTGAGTGACAACAACAAATCACTTCATTTAGATCAGAGGACCATTGTGAGAATCAGATGAGACTATGGAGGTAAAAGGATTCTGTAAACCTTGGAACCTAAAAGTAAAGATTTCAACGTTGACATTCTGGAAGAGCCAATTTGCAAATGATGGTGTGTTTCCATGGAACCAGGATGACACTGTTTTCTGTGGTCTGCATTTTAGTACTGTCCCACCGACCAGGCTGCCGCAGGCACAGATGCTGAGCATGTCCAGCAGTTCTACAACCTCCTGACGGCTTCCATTGATGTATCCAGAAGCTGGGCAGAAAAGATTCCGGGATTTACTGATCTCCCCAGAGAAGATCAGACATTACTTATTGAATCAGCCTTTTTGGAGCTGTTTGTTCTCAGACTTTCCATCAGGTAATTACTATTATTTCACCTTCCCTTAGCCTACGCTTTTCTTTGAAGAACTTTGCGCCCCTCTATGTTTGTGATTGGATCATCAATGAAAAGTTTGCTGAGAAGCAAACGTGAAAGATGATCCGGGAGTTTAAAACTCTAAGCAGTGGGTAATGGAAAGCCCGCAGGTGTGGAGGCCAGGACCCCCGAGTTCTAGAAGCTGGTCTAGCGTGAACTGGCTGAGCAGGTCGTGGCCTTAGTGCAGACTCAGCTCCCTCCATTATTCAATAAGGAGAACGGATTTTGGGATCGCTGATGTTTTGACAGCTCCAATATTCTGTGCTTCTAGCAAGAGTCTCATGATGCATAAGGTATTTCCGGGGAGCAAGTATTTGCTTGGAAATGCTGTGTTTGTCTCATGGGTTTCTGTTTTACAAGTTGCTTTCCCAGAACACCTGATGGGACTCTAAAAAGTCCCCACTGCTGCTCAATCCCCAGCACTTACTCAAAGAGAGCAATTCCTTAATCAAAAGATTTAGTCTAGCTTCTCTTACACAGTAACACCAACTACAAGCAGGAAGTGATTTTTCAAAAACTTGAATCTCAGCTTTAAAATCCTCTCATAAATTCTCCATGTAGCCTTTTTAGGTTTTTTCAAGACTTTCCTACACTAGTTTTATTTGAAACACAGGTATTTTTCTTTATGTAATCGCAAACAGTTCAAATAATGCCAAACATGAACCACTGACTAATATAAGGATTTTTAACACAAAACAAATTATTAAAAAAAATAAAACAACCAGGCATGGTGGTACATACTTATAATCCCAGCACTTAGGAGGCTGAAGCAGGAAAATCACTTCAAGTATGAGCAAAACCCCATCTCAACAACCACCACCACCACCACCTTGCAAGAAAAAAAGAACAGTTATATACAAAAACTACCTGGAGTCCTTAAGCTGATTCCAAAGGTGAAATGATTTTATAATATCTGGGGTGAAACCCAAACATTCCATCCCTACTTTGGAGAAGGGCTATTATACAACATTCAGGCAGCTGAAATGGGTTGGTAGAGGTTTCTGTACTTAAATTTCAAGTCATTTTTGTGTGTGTAGAATCATCCAAATCTTCCCAAAACGAAGTGGGCAGTCCCATGGATTTCTTCTTTTTCCCTATTCCCAGGGCTGTACATGCAGCCTTTTGAAAACTGTACTTTAACACACATGGCATGTTTATTTGCATCTTCCTTGCTTCCTTTCAGTTTTATACTTTCAGGAGATGGCACCAACATTTCACCAAATATTCAAAGGAAAATCATAATCTTTCCCTTCTCTCTTTTTCCTACCTTCTTCCAGTCTCATGGTACTATAGACTCCTGTTGAATGTAGAGGCTGCCATGCATGCCTCATTCACATCTATTTTGTTTTGCTCGACTTTGGAGGAAGTTCAGAAATCCACATTTTTATCTTATGCTCGGGAGGGGAGATTCCGAGGCCTGTGGTCAGAGGTCCATGTTTAAATTCTGACATTGAATCATTCTGTCCTGTGTGGCCTTGTGTAAAGAAATCAGTAGGAGAGATGGGATGGAATTACAACCCGCATCAGTAATTAGCTTCATTTATAACCAACCCTATGGACAGTATGTCCCCAATTTAGGAACACTTGGGTTGTGAATTTTCACAGGTACTATGATTTACAGTATACTAAATAAGACTCACTTTTGTCAGATCACAAATGAATCCAACTTGTGAACGTTCTCTAAGAACAGAACTTGCTTGTAAGTCAGAGACTTACTGTATACCAGAGCCAAACAGCAGTGTAACTGTTGTCTACGAGGCATCCAGCAAAGGATTAAATAGGTGATAACTCTATGCAGATGGGTATCATATCTGTCCTATTCACTGCTTGGTGCTCAGTAAATATTTGCTGAGAGAAGGAATGAAAAAATGCACAAAGAGGTTAACTTTCTTAATGCAATATACCAACATAGATAAATACATAAGAAGATATTTTAAAAAGTTAATTTTAAAGTATGAACAATGTGAAATTCAGAATTAGTTACACCAAATGCTTTTTATGTCCTCTTGTATACTAGGTTCTGTGTATGGGCTTTCAAATCCTTTATTTAATTCCCTTAACAGTTTAGGAGTTAGTACTTAGAATTTCTGTTTTATAGGTCCAGATCGGTGAAAGGAGTGTCCAGGGTCACACTGCAAAGTGCTGTGCAAATGGAAGTTCCAACTCATTATATGAGAGAATATAGGATGACTGTGGACATAATATGGAGGATCAGGGCAGGTTTAGAAATACTCCCCACAGTTTCGATGTTCAAAACCAAAAAAAAGCAATATAAATTTAGGACTCATTTTATGTTAGGTCACTTATTAATTTGTCATTGACTTCTTGCACTTGCAGGAACTGGATGCGTTGAATCTGCATACTGGCAATGTAGCAGCTTAGCCTCAGGTCTTACCAGTTATTGACACCTAAGAAGAGACCAGCTCTGACTCAGGAGTCCTGCAGGGAACAGTGTCATGCTCATTGCAGGGAGAGGCAGCGCAGTGGGCTCCCCTCCCATAGTCCCTGAGCACCTGCTCTTCTAACGTCTTGTCCCAGGGCAAGCTTGTAACGATGCTAGTAATAAGAAAGCAGGCATCACAGCCCCATCATGCTCTGGGCTGATGCTTCCCAGGGTCCATCGCAGCGAAGCAACGTTCATTATTTATTCCCAAGAACAAAGCCTTGTTCCTTGGAGGTGTGTGGACCTGCTTTGACACCACCACACCCTTGTCACTGACTTCTTGCACTTGCAGGAACACTGTCCCATGGCTGCCTGTAGTTACAATGTTATGGTGTTGGTCAGACTGGACAGACCAGTTTAATGTGTCTCCCTCCTCTACCTCCAGGTCAAACACTGCTGAAGATAAGTTTGTGTTCTGCAATGGACTTGTCCTGCATCGACTTCAGTGCCTTCGTGGATTTGGGGAGTGGCTCGACTCCATTAAAGACTTTTCCTTAAATTTGCAGAGCCTGAACCTTGATATCCAAGCCTTAGCCTGCCTGTCAGCACTGAGCATGATCACAGGTGAGCGCCACCTTGCTGAAAAGCAAAGCGATCACACCTCCTTTCTCTCCTGTCCTGTGTCAAGGTGGATTTTGGCCTTGACTGTCTCACCAGAAAATTAGGACAATGATTGCCACTTTTCTGAAGGCTGTTAAAATTAGTTCAAACTAGGAAACATACATCTACAACTTGTCACAAACTTCTAGAAAAGAGTATTTAGTTATCATTGCCAGCAAAACCCACTATATAAAAATCTAACTCTCTGTCCAACCTCTATTGAGGTTGAACTGTTTCAGGGTTGTTTTTACAAAGGCTTTCCATGGAATGTTACCTTCCCAGCCCATTCTTACGGAGCAGAGGTGGCAAGACTCCCTTCCCCAGGCCTTGCTAGTGACTCAAGCAAAGGCAAAGAACTACAGACATACGAAAGACTGACGTATTAACTTTTATCAGGACAGGGCTAAGGAAAATGGTGGTTGTAAAAAGTAAAAATGGATCAACTCAACAGTTTAAAAAAAGACTAGAAACATAAAACAGATGTTGTTTCTGTATTATTCCACTGTTCCTCTCAGTGTTTCTTCTTTCCTATCTTTTGGAAGGTAAAGAGTGGATGGAGAGGTGTTGGCTGGAGAGGGAACACTGGCCATCAGTTCCCAGCCTAGCTGCTATTGTTTTTGCCCTCACACTCTTGCATTTTCCTGCTGGATTTCATCCTTTCTAGTCTGGCTTGATCAGTGACAGGAGCTGGGGACTTCAGAGAGACTCACCAGATCCAGGGAAGTTCATCCCTGTCCTTTTGGTCAGATCCAAGAACAGGCCAGGCTGTTGGGCTGAGAATAAAGTTCAGAGTTGATATGCTCTTGGTGGAAGAAATGATCTTTAGGCAGGCAGTGAATTTCCAGAGGTGTGAGTGCATCTTTTGACACAGATGGCTTCTTCTTTCCAATGTATCAGAGTAGTGTATTGATTTGCCTAAACACATATGCATCTTCTTGAAGTATTTCCTGTGAGCTAAAGTGAGATGTGACTTTGTACTTTCAGAGGCTGGGCTGGTTCATCATTTGACTACATAAATGCAAAGCAAAGGAGTGTGTGTGGAAGTTAGGAATCAGACACGGGGTTGTTCCAACAGGAGCCTGACTTCCTCCTGGTCTTTGGTACTGGATGAGAAACTCACCTCCTTTTATGGGTTGCCGCAGACTCCCAAGAGGGCCATTAATAAAACAAAACCCCAAAGCAGCATCCAAGTGTATGCATTCCATTTAAAGGGCTTTTGGATGACATACCAGAGCACCTGAAGGACATAAGCATGTTTAAGGTACAAGGTATCACCCCAGCAGTACTGTAACAAGGTTCAAAAGCCACCTTTGCACTGAAA
Source organism: Dolichotis patagonum (assembly GCA_004027295.1). Classification (NCBI taxonomy): domain Eukaryota; kingdom Metazoa; phylum Chordata; class Mammalia; order Rodentia; family Caviidae; genus Dolichotis; species Dolichotis patagonum. The sequence continues at coordinate 19,171 of PVJX010003358.1, forward strand.
CTATACAGCTCAACTTTGGAACCACCCAGTGCTTCCTAGGACAGTTAGGCATTCAAAATTTGAAAGTATGGAATTTTACTCATTTTTATGTTAAGAAAAGTGGCCCTCAGCCATACTCTCTTGCGCGTTGTTGGCACGGAGGGGTTTGAAATTCACGGAAGCTTCCGGAAATGGCAGCCAGAGCTAGCCGTGGCTTTCTGCAGATAAAACCACTTCATTACCACTTCTCTGTGGAAATGGATATGAAGTCTAGTTAATCATCACATCCTGCACGGCATGTCGTGATGGCACACAGCCCTGCAGGATACCGAGCACGCAAGCCACGGATGTGACGTAACCTGTCCAGTGCCGTGGTGGAGATGTGGGAGTGAGTTCAAACCACCAAGAGACTGCAGGGGCCCCGGGCCCTCTCAGAGGGGATTACAGAAGCTGCTCCTTCAAATGTAGCAGAGGCTGGATGGAAGGCAGTGAGCATTGCAGGCACAAATAAAAATTCTCCAAAGCCTTTGAAAATATAGCTGTCACAAATTTCAGGAAAGAGACAACGCAAAGAGTAATGGAAGAAGCCACTTGGCTGATGAGCGGGGCGGGCGGGGCATGAAGAACATTTCACACCTAGACAGACACTTAGCATCTGTCTTGAGAGCCTTGGGGAGCTAAGAAGGTGCCAACCAGAGGGGCATGAAGGCTTGCAGTTTAGAAAGAGCTGCTCTGCGAGGTACTTTTCAGCACAAATTAGGGCAGGAAGGAGATAATGTAATGTGGGAGCTGTGGCTTATGAGGAGGGCCTGCCCCAAAGACCTACTTTCTTTATCTATTCATTTTTACTCTTAAAGTGGAAATTAATGAACACCAGCTAAGAGCCATGTGGGTTCCAGGCAGTCCCAACCTGGACAGACCAGCAATTCAGCACATAGAGTACAGAGTAAGAGTTAGGGGTAAGGTGCTACCAGCCTCTGTATCACATTTGTTCTGCACCATGGTGATAGCTCTTCCTGCTGCCCGTTTGTTTAAAGACTTGCTGGAGGAGGAGGCAGTTTGGCACGACAGAAATAGCATGGGTGTTGGAATCCAGCATCCTCTTACTAATCTGTCGTGTCACTGTAATGAGTATGTACTGCCAACTAATGCATTACAGTTCTCTGAGCTTCAATTTTCCCATCCATAAAATGGGAACAATGTCAGGTCTAGTGTGGATTATGGAAAGCATTTGTGATGTAGCCCAGCTGGATTCAAGAGAGGCACTCAGTCCACTCACACTCTTCCTTGGAGCGATGGTGACGTGGTTCCCTCTAACTTGACATATGTCTGCCCCTTCCCTTGGGAACCCTGGCTAGTCCAGAATCTAACTCCATGCCATGAGGAAAGAGGTGGTAGCGTTAGATGGCAGTGTGTTCAGTGCCGATTTCCTTGGACACTTGAGAGAGAAACTTGAGTTAATGGATTCAGGTCACACTGACAGCAGCCCTAGTGCTTATGGTGGTGGCTTTGGGCCTTGCGCTCAGGACAGTGCCACTTCCTCCCCTCACTCCTGCCGGCCTGTGCAGAGCAGCTGGCAAAGGTGCTGTAGCTACAACCCAAAGAGAACAAGCGCTGTTCTCACTTCTGGCCCTCACGGCACTGTCTTGTGAGTCGTTGGCGAGGAGGGGTTTGAAATTCATGGAAGCATCGGGAAATGGCAGCCAAGGGGATGCCTGGGAGTCAGTGCACACTGCCGTGGTCATTAACTTTCTTTGGACTGTGAACATCCATGAATCTTGACTTTTCATATTTTTTTTTTCCTCTCAACATTGAGGACCAAACCCATAAGTACTCTACCATTGAGCTACAACCCCAGCCCTTTTTTAAAAATTACTTTTTTATTTTGAGACAGGGTTTTGCTAAGTTGCCCAGGTGGGACTCAAACTTGCAGTCCTTCTACCTCAGCCTGCTAAGTACTGTGATTAGAATCTTGACTTCTGAATAAGCTCCATCATCATAAAGAATAACTGTGGAATATTAGCTGAGCCATTGCTATTAGAATAGTTATCCCCAGTCTATTCTTAAACCAGAGAAGAACTCACAAGAGGGAAATGAGGTCTTTGAAGTTTAACTAGATGGGCCTCCAGGAAAAGTAATAAGAACTTGGATGGTACTGGTGGTTTAAGTAAACATGCCCCCCAATTCTATTTCTTCGTCCTCCTCTTCTCCCTAGGCCCCTTCATGAAAAATAGGTGGCAAGATGGGGCAGGAAATGGTTTCTTTCAGGTCACACTCCCTTCCTACAGTCGTAAGGGAGTTCCCCACAGTTGTGCTTTTCAAATGCTGTTAGGCCTCTAGTTTGTCACCCTAATTATGGATTTTTACCAGCACTACATCCCTGGAATAATAGCAATGCTTAGAAATAGAAATAATAGAAATGCTTCTGTTTGTACAACAATGTGTTGGTACCTTGTTGCCGTTAATTGTGTTAATAAATAAGAAGCCCTCCAAGCAGAAAGTTAGGGTACAGTTACCATCTTATAAATATCTGCTCATTAAAGAGCTAGAAGGCCTGTAAGTGCCAAACTCTGTGACAGTGACTAGCAATGTGAAGAGAAGCTGAGCTGGTGGACCTCTGCTGCTGGAAAATGGATGACCTCCCCAGAAATCATGCGTGATTGTCATATAATGAATTCATTGTGTGGCGGCCAGTGCTCATGCCCTTAAAAGGACCCAGTCTGTGCAAGGGAAGTCCAGAGAATTACCAACATTTCGGGGGTGAGGGAATCCATTGGTCATGAATGACTTCTCAAGGAACTAGCATCTAGACTGAGAAGATATAAAAGACATCGTAGCACAAGGGAACTGGAAGACAAGGATGTGGCAATGGAACACTCTGTACACTTTTGGAAAAAACCACGTATGGGGGAGTTGAATTACGTATGTGCTAAGTTCTAAGTTACCTATGTGATCTCTGTAGAAAAAAGAGAAAATCTATAAAGGTATATAGGCTGTTCCTCTCAGTGTCTTTATGTTCTGAATCAAGCATGAGAGAGCAGATACAAACTTACTGTGGGTCACATCTCACTGCCTCCGATGCTGAAAACTGAGAGGATGCCCTGTGCTAATTTAGAGGATTTTCAGGGAAACAACTGATTCTCTGAGACATTTACCTTACATTCTGATATTATGACCTAACTTCTGGATATTGTAGAATGCATTTCTCATACAATAATAGGGACACTAGGAGTGGAAGGACACTGGTCGTGTTGGACCAGATGGGAGAGGAAATCTTCAATGCTCAAATGCCATTTTGTGAATCACTACACTCTGAGAATGTCCCCCTTGGATTTCTTTTCCACACTCAGGTCTCCTGTCAGGTGAGACAGTAACTTCTTTCTCTTTTATCTGTATTGTTCTTGATCTTATTGGAACATGGCCTTTAAAACTGAAAAGGAGGAAGGAAGGCAGTGAAACAGTGACATGTCAGGACCAGACAGGTGGCTGATCTTGCCACGCCCTCCCCCACCTGTCTTTCCAGACCTCTCCTGCTCACTCTAAGTGGTTACCTGGTTACTTTGTTTTTGGATCAAATACAGGCACCAGCAACATTTCAAGGACAACTACATGTAACATTTGGCAGGATAATATAGTTTGAAAAAGAGGTAGGCGGCTCTAGGATTTGGAGTCAAGCTTTTACTAACCCACTGCTTAGGCAAATGACGTTAGGCATTCCTTGCCCTCTCTGAATATCTGTTTTCTCACTTATGACAGGGATATAATGCCTTAGTCCATGTTGGCTGCTGTAACAAAAGTACCATGGCTAACTGTTATTTTTCTTACAGACTTCCAGGGGGAGCAAGCTTTTCTCCTAAGTATCCATAAAGATTTCCATGCTTCTCTATTATTATACGTATAAAGCATACTAAGAGATTTCTGCCTTTCTTTTGCTAAAGTCTAGATTTCTTGTCGTTTAATCTTTTCAGATACAAAGATACACACATTTCTTCTTTAGACAAAACTGTGGTTGTGGTGGCTATATGGTCTCACGATCTATTCCTCAAAAGTATTGTGAATATTTTTCCCCGTCAGTTTTCTGTGATGTCAAGTGTTTCATCATTCTGATCAAATCAATCTGAGAACATTTACTGAAGCTCATTCTAGGAATTTAGGGTATACAGTGACACCTACTCAAAAGTCCAAGGGCAGGGAGAGTCCTATGTATTTTTAAAATTATTTTAGCATTTAAAAGTGCCTGGCATATGGCAAATATTGGTTGAATGAATGGCTTAATTGTATCAGAAAGCCTCCCAAGTTAGGAAAATCAGAATTAATTATTGTTAGCCAACACTGCTATTGGAAAATAGTCTGAATTCCTAAGAATTACCTTATTTCAATTCAAATTAATTCAGTAAATATTTAGTGAGCATCTGCTATGTGCCAGACACATAACTTTAAAGAGTCTGTGGTCTTGTTGGAGAGCTAGACAGACACTTACTGAAAGACAGTCAGACTGAAAAGCACTGTGATGCCTCAACACAGGCTCCTGACAGAAGGCTCTGTGTCCACCACACGCTCAGCATGTCTGGAACTTCCCATTGGGAAGGATGTTTTCCATGTAACATGAGAAGCAGCAGTGACTTGACTTTGTAGAGAAAGAGGTGTCACTTAGAGCAGGAAGTCCTATTGGTCGGCTGGTGTTTCAGATACAAACACTTCTTGGAGAAGCCAAGCTCCTTCCCTCTTAACAGGAGCTGAATCCTTGTCTCAGAGTTAACCTTTGCCCTAAGACCTGCTAAAAGAGAGAGAGAGATTGCTTTTCCTTGAGGGGGCTCCTGACATCCCCTATCCACCCCTTTTATCATCCTCTGCTCCCATGATTAGGAAGAAAATTTAATATATCTCACAGGTCCACGAGACAGAGTAGGAGTTATCAGATGGCAAAATTTAGCTCAGTAGAAGAAGCTAAGAATTATGTGAAACTGGAATATGCTACCTTGAGAAATGCGTTCTCATAGACAGAACTATCTGAAATTAGAATAAGCTGCCTTGGGGAGTGAGTTCCAGCCTTGAGGAGTAAGGTTTACAGACTGTAGATAAACTCTACATACTGAGTCAAGCATCTTCTGGGGACTAGGATTGACTAGAATAAGTCTTCTCCAGTTGTCATGTGTATACTAGGCATTGTATTAAATTACAGATTCTGAGCAGGTGAGTCCAGGGCTGCAACTGAGAGTCTCCTTTTCAAACAAGCTTCTTGTCATGTTGATCCTGCTGTTTTGGGGACAATCACCCTAGTATCAAGGTATACAGAAAACTAGTGCCAGACTCTGTGCCAAGAGATTTATATGTTATTTTGTTTAATGTTGTGTAGCCAATAAATAAATTTGGAAGTATGTAGGATGAATTACAGCCGAGACAGGAAGCAAGGAGACCAGTCAAGAATTATTAACACAATCTGTGTAGCAGATATTGAAGATCTGGTCCAGAGGAAGTTGGTACTAAAAAGAGGAGATAAATTGCAGGGAATATCACAGAGATAATAGCTAAAGTTCTTGGGATAGATTAAATTGATGGGCTATGGGGAAGGAATTATTAGAGATTATTATGAGGGGTGGGGAAGATTATGATCTCACCAATAGACAACTCAGAGATATTATGGCTGATTTGAAAAGAAAGGTAATAAGTTTTAAGTATAGAGGATGTTACAAACATGTATTAAGTAATTACTGTATGCTAGGCATTATTCCACATACTTACATGTGACAACTCATTTAATTTTCTTAACAATCTGAAAGGTGACTACCATTATTAACATAATAATGTTATGTTGTAAAACATAATTAATGTTTTACAAATATAGGAATAGACCCAAGTCACTCAGCTAATAAGTAATACAGCATGGATATAGAGCCCGGAAATCTGGTTTTAAAGCTTCTGATGTGGTAGGTTTAGAGTTTATAGAGTTATTTACTATTATAATCTTCTTAATGACTCCCAATATGATTATTTAATCTTATTATAAGCTTCTTAATAACTCCCAACATGTTTATTTGCACCTGTAATCATTTAATCATTTTACATTCCTTTATTCCCCATCTGTATATTCATTTAACAGATGTTTTTTGAGTGTCAACTGTGTACTGGGTTTGGGACCAGAGATACAGTGATTAGCAAATAAGTCCATGTCCCCATGCAGTGTACATATACAGCGAGAGGGAAGCAATCATTGCATAAGGATCTGATCTCAAACTATTATGTCCTGTGAAGGGAAGGAACGGTGCTATAAGGGAATGTGACATAAACTAGGGGCAAAAGGGACGCTTCTTTGAAGAAATATTTGATCTGAGATCAAAAGCATAAGTAGACCTTAAGCATCAGAAGATAGGAAAATATGGACACAGTCCTAAATGACTATTATTTCATTCAGTCATCTTCCCCCCATTTTGCCCCCTCCTCTTATCCCTGCCTCCTGTCCTCTCTCTCAACAGAGATGTGTGTCCTGGAGAGCAAAATGCACAGGATTTAACTGTGTCTTTGGATGTTTACTCCTTACAGAGATCAGCATCAGTTGCGTGTTTTCTCTGCTGCTCTAACACCAGCGGCTACAACATTGCTTACCATAGAATAGGTACTCAATAAATATTTGTTGAAAGAAGTAATTAATCCACTAGCTAATTAGCTACATTAAAATTAGGAAGGTTAGGGAAGATAGTTCATCTCAGGATGAGGAGAAACTTTCCAAAAAACTAGAGATACTCAAAGTAGGAAGCAGCATACTGTAGTATATTGGAAGTATCTAGACTTGGCATGAAAGAGATTAGTCACTTGCTAATCTTGATCCCAGTCAAGTCACTTAACTCTTTGAATCTTAGACTTAATATCTATTAATTAAAGATAATTTCATCTGACCTAATTTACAGGATAGTTGTGAGGGTAAGAAAAAACAGTAAGCAAAAGACTAAAATATGAGGTATTACTGGAAAATATGGTGTGGGCTTAAATTTTTTTAAAAATTACCATCAGAGGCACATTGCCGCTAATCCTCTTCAAAATATTCCCCTCTTTGAGTGCATGTATCCTATCATTCTGACCACCTTCTGCAGCAGCTCTGAAGTCCATTCGTGCATCTTTAGTTGCATAGTCTTTTTGTCTTGATGTCCTACATTGATTCAAAATGTTTACCTCTCGATCGTTTTGTCTTTGGGAAAGAGCCAGAATTTACACAGTGGCAGAGCCAGTGCACAAGGTGGATGATGACACGCTGTCATGTTTTCTCCAGCCGACCTTTCTTTGTGGGGTGGCACTTGGCTGGAGCAGTCACTGAATTTTTGATCACGGCTCATAAGCACATGGAAAGGATCCTTCAGAAATTCTTTAGGAGTGGCAAGAGCAATAAGAAAAGTGTGTTGCACGCAAGTGAAAGTATTATGAGGGGGATTAGTAGTAACGTGTATTTTACTATAGTTTTTCATCATATTTTTCAATCACTCCTTATATAAAGTTCTACTAGACACATTTCTATTGTCGGGTTGAACTAGTGGAACTTCCAGTACAGCTGGTACGTGACACTCTCTTTGCAGTATCTTGTAGTGGAAATTATCCTCTTAGATGGGAATTTCAGTGAATCAGATGCCGTCCAATTTAAGTTTACGGTGATCATGACACATAAATCTATAAGTTGTATTTTGAAGTTTTGAATACATAATACCTGAGTTAAAATATCAAAGTTATAGGATAAATGTTATACCGATCAAAACGCAAGAAATACTGCGAAGCTTGTTTTCTTTAATGGAAGAAACTATCTTAAACTAAGGTCCTTTGTGTAAAATTTTCTAGGAAAGGAGAAAATCCAAATGTCTAATTTGTCCCAGAATGTGTGGACTCTCTGTATATTAGCTCTGCAGCTATGTTACCAAGCTGCAAGAAGAAAGGAGGTCTCTTAATGTCAGTGAATGGGGTTCTAAGGAATTTCGAATTACTAGGATGGTCGCAGACACTTAGTGACTCCCTAGTGATCAAAAAATCTCACTGGCTGCTGGCAATAATTTGCATGGAGACTGAATTTTACCTTAAACCTTTTGGAAAAGTGGAGAAGCCACAAATCCAGAGGCTGTTCAGAACAACAAAGAAGGGTTGAGATGCTGTTTGGCTTCTGACAGGAGTGTCTCTGAATTCCTCAAGGAATTCGAGGCCTAGAGTTGATCCAGCTGGCAGGAGGTATCGATCGCCACTTGAATTCACTGAATAAATAATGGTTGCCATAGTTATTGAGCCGTCACAACTGGCTGGAGAGCAAGGAAAACTCCAAGGCCCCCTTCTGTGAGTTTGGCCCTGAGAAAGCCTGGCTACGAGGTTCCATAATCAACCCCCTCCGGAAATTCAGCCACCATATTGCTGTTTCTCCATCTCCATAAGAGCATAGGCTCTCAAATATTGTGTGTAACATGAAGCACTAAAAAGAAGGGAAAGCTTAAACCAATGGATTGGTATTTTATTCGGAGAAAAGCATCTCTCCCTAACTTATGAATCACATGCGATGTGTCTCAGTATGGGCAGAGCTTGGTATCAGCAAGAGGGTGTTTCATCATGCTACAGTTACTAGAAGGCCTCACAAAGGACCAGCTGCCATCTTGCTCTGTTTTAACATTGCTATACAAAATGACACTAACCTGGAAATTTTATCAGAAAGTAAAAAGTCTTATCCAATCACCTCTCAAATACTTTCATATTTTGCTTCCTTTGACCCTTTTCTATGTGTGGAGATAATTTTTGTACAGAGGTAACTACAATTTAGGTACTAATTAATATTCTACCCTTCATTTAAAGTTGTGAATATTCTTCCATCTTGCTTCATAGTCTTCATGTTTGTGTTTGTCCATGTCTACAGAATCTTCCCGTATATGGATATACCATTATTTACCTAACAGATTCCCTGTCTTTCAGCCCTTTATCGTTCTCCAGTGTTTGTTTTTGTCCTTGGGCAGTAGATGTTGGTAAAAGGGTAACACTACACCAAATGTCTCTGTGTATTGAGTTTTATTTTTCTGTCGAATTTTTCCTTTGTATAAATTCCCAAGAGTGGGAATACTTGGTCAGAGGCTATGAACATTTTATAGCTCTTGCAATTTACTGTCAAATTTGCAGCCTGCCTTTCTGCTTTTGGAGGGGAAATAAAACTTTAGACAGAACACCACTGCAGGCAGGGTGTCTCTTGAAGTTCACTCTTGGGTGCTTCCTCTGAGACAAAACACAGAGCTGTGTATCTAGTACAGATCAGCTAAAGGGGAAAGTCTGCACCTGGGCTGATTAGCAACTAGTTTCCCAGGGAAAGCAAAGTCATGCTTTTGAATTAGGGAACTTTATTGCCTTTGTTGGATGTTGCAGTTGCTAGCCACCTGCCAAGTGTCAGGCACTGTCGTAAGTGCTGCCTACCCCAGGCGTGCAGCGCTGTACTGTCTGCAGAATGCTTTTATGTGACTTCATCTTAGTTGAGCTTCACAACCACCCATGGAGGTAGGTTATGTTAGTGTATGTGCTGCTGAAGCAAGCACATCGAGATGCAAGTTAGAGACCCCTGAAAGGTGGCTAGGCATTTTCATGGTTTTACTTTAATATAATTTAACACATCGGGGCTGGAAAGGACCTGAGAAGTTATTAATCCAACTCCTTTACTGACATAATCCTGAAGAAGTAGGGACTTACCCAAGTTATACACAACTAACTAAGTTGAGGAAAATAAAAATTCAGGACAAGAAAAACAAAATATCTGGATAGTGGCCTCATTTTTCTGGTTGGCTTTTGATTTAGACAAATTAATAACAAAAATTTCTCCAACTAAAATGACTAAGTCTAGGAGAAATCGGAAACTAATCCTTGATTTCCCGTTCGAGTGGTGTCTGTGTCTCTCAAGAACTGATTTTTGCATGTAAATATATGGAGAAAGGAAAACCTTGAGGCAACTGAGGCCACGCTCTTCCCTTGGAAAACAGGCCCATCTAAACGCTGAGGGAAAGCAAAGGGTTTTGTATCGAGTATCAGAGTCCTTTCTCACCATCGAGTATCAGAGTCCTTTCTCACCATCGGGAAGTGCAGTAGGACTTTGTAACAAGAGGACAGAATCTTCTTGGAAGATAGAGCTCAAATCCCATCTTTTAGCAGCCTTGTGTCTTTAGGAAAATCATTAAAACTTACACATAAAGTAGACCATAATATTTAACATGGGGATTCTTTCCTATGTTGTTTTATAAAATATAAGAGTGGCATTCATGTGTCAATATATTATAAAATGCCTATAACCGCATTCTTCCAAGTCTGCTGTTTTTCTTTGAGTTTTTCATCTCCACAGCAGGAAGACATGTACATTTTGCAAAGAGAACCAGGTTTATGTAAATAGGAGTTTAAAGGAGAAAGGCGAGAAAAAGAGAAGAGAAAAGCTGGATTCTTCCCAATGCTGGTTAGCATGAAAACATAAAAACACACTTTGGCTTATGTCTTGCAGGGCTGTCCTTCCTACCTCCCTCAAGTGAGTCTGTCAAGATGGGACATTAATTCATTTATTTGATACGCAGCCTTGTCACTCTGAAAAACAGTTCCTACTCACAGGGTTTCTATAATAATAGGGTTCAGAAATTAAGAGAGTTACTCAGCAACATGAAACAAGTAAGCAACAGTACTGATATTTAAACCCTGACGTTGTTTGACGCAAAGTCCATAACCTACCTCTCAGAAGGAAGGTACTTTAAGTATGATCTTTACTGTTCTGAAAGGGACAGGCCTTGTTGAGGGAGCCAGTGTTTTAAGATCTATCTGCCTCTTAAATCTTCCATTTTCTATCCTTCTGCAGAACGACATGGGTTAAAAGAACCAAAGAGAGTGGAGGAGCTATGCAACAAGATCACAAGCAGTTTAAAAGACCACCAGAGTAAAGGACAGGCCCTGGAGCCCGCCGAGCCCAAGGTCCTAGGTGCACTGGTAGAACTGCGCAAGATCTGCACCCTAGGCCTCCAGCGCATCTTCTACCTGAAGCTGGAAGACTTGGTGTCTCCACCTTCCATCATTGACAAGCTCTTCCTGGATACCCTACCTTTCTAAGCAGGAGCAATGTGAGCAGGGAGGCCACCTCATCCGCTAGCTCCCGCTTGTGAGGCCGAAAGAGATGGGGCTGGACACCACCATTTTTCTGTCCTTCCTTCGGAGAAAAAACAGCTCCTATAGAAAGCAAAGACATTTTTCTGGAATTTTTCCTGATAACCTAAAACCAGAAAACTTACAGAGTATTGTGTTGGAGTTGTGTTTTCTATTTAGGCTTTGGAGGGTGGGGTGGGAAGGGCTGTAGTTCATGAGGGTTTTCTAAGAAATTGCTAACAAAGCACTTTTGGATGATGGTATCCCAGCAGGAAAAAAAAATGGATAATATAACTGTTTCAAAACTTTCTGGGGAATACAATTATAGTTGCTTTGTATTTAAAAGCAAGAACAGCCAAGGGTTGTTCACCAGGGTAGGATACATCTTAAGATTGATCCCTTTAGAATACACTTCCTGTATCAAGGGTAAGTATGTGGTGCAAATGAGACAGAAATTCCCTTTTTGTAATGTTGCTTTTTTATTTTACTCTAACAAATGGTAAAAGATGAAGGATTACCTACAAATCAGACATAGCAAAACAGTAATGGCTGTTCGCTTCCATATACAAGTGCAATTTTTAAAGTGCTGTCTTACTAAGTCTTGTTCATGAACTCTGCTTTATTTTATATGGATTAAAAAGGAAGCAATCACGTTCACAAATAACATGCTGATTTCCCTAGCAAAGGCTTGGTCCACATGCCCTAGGAACCCTTTTGAAGTATGGTCCATCCAAGACTTTTAGGCCGTTCTTCATGGAACTAGATCCCTGCCGACTCTCTAGCTGTCCTGATGGGGGATTATGAAATAAATGGATTACATACAACTGTTTTGGTTGTTTTCAGTCAGCCCTGCCAGAGGTCTCTAAACATCCTTGAGTAGTACCAACTTACTGATATATTCATTCAGAAATGTAAGGAGCATTTGATTAACAGTGAAGTATTTCATCCCCAGATGAGAACATGCAAATAAATAGGAACTGGGTCATACAGGGTAAACAGGGATAGTAAGGAGATAAGTATTATATATAATATATATATTATGTATCTCCTATATGTATAATTTAATTTTTGTTATTGGTTAAAGAATTTTGGAGAGCAAGCAAGTCTTTTTTAAAAATAGTATTAATGTGAGTACTAGAAAAGATTAGTGGGCTGCGTTTCAACATTCCGTGTTCGTACTCCCTTTTGTATGTTTATACTGTTAATGCCATATTATTATGAGATAATTTGTTGCATAGTGTCCTTATTTGTATAAACATTTGTATGCACGTTATATTGTAATAGCTTTGCCTGTATTTATTGCAAAACTACCGGCTCTTAGCAGCTGAATTACAGAATAATTAAATGGGGTGTACACAATGACTTGGATACACCGATTAGAATCTAAGCAAATATATATAAATATAGCAGGTTACATATATATATTTATAATGTCTTTTTATTAACCATTTGTACAATAAATGTCACTTCCCATGCCGTTATTTTATGGTTCATTTGCAGTGACTTTTAAGGCAGTACTGTTTAGCACTTTGATATTAAAATTTTGCTTATGTTTTGCTAAATTCAAATAATGTTTGAAGATTTTTAGGTCTAAAAGTCTTTATATTATATACACTGTATGAAGTCAAAATATCTTTGGCCATTTTGCTAAGAAACAAACTTTGAATGTCAAACTGATGTCACAGTAGTTTTCATTAGCTTTAAATCATTTTTGCTTTAGTCTTTTTAAAGGAAAAATAACAAAACTGCTGTTTATATTGTCATTAAATCATACAATCAAACAAATGCCAAATGAATTGCCTAATTGCTGCAAATTATAACCTAGATAACAAATCATATAATGTTTTCTGTGTCCTTCTGATATTTGACCATGTATTATGTTTGTGTGAGCTTTTATGAAAGATTATTTTTATATCAAGATGATAGGATCTGGATTGCTAGGTTTTGAAATGTTAGACTGGGAAGGGCCCTGATTTGTTAAGGAGTCCAATCTCCTGCAATTCATAGAAGAGAAAACAAAGGTCCATTGAAAGGCAAAAGAGTTTCATGAAGTCAAACAGCTAATAACAGACTTAAGAATGAGATTTAACTCACCTCTCCACAGTCTTTTTTTCTCAGCTTTCTGCAGCTATAAGAAAATAGGCTTTTAAATATAATCACTAATATTAACATTTTACCTGAAGATAACCACAAATAAAGTAGTACTCTTATATTAATTTTTGAGCTTATATGCAAACATAATAAACATTATTAAATATCAGGAAAGCTAACATTTCATACAAGATAGCTTCAGACCAAATTCAAATTGAATTTGAATAAATTAGAAGTACTGTGCATACATAACCTTCTTATGCACCACGAATATTTGGAAAGTTAATCCTTGTTTTTGTCATGTCTGAAAAGGAAAAGCAAAACAAAAACAACAAAAAATGCTTTACTTGGTATTTTTATGTCCATCAGACTTAAGAAAAAGGACTTTTTAGCTGTCATATTTTGTCAGTTGGAAGAAATAAAGAAGCTTTTTTAGTTATAGGTCCAGACACTAGTGCTGAAAATAATGATTATAGCCAGTGTTTTTCTGTCTTCCATAGTTATTACAACTATGAGAGCCTCCCAAGTCATACATCAGTTCTCTCTCTCTCTCTCTTTCTCTCTCCTTCTTCCTTTCTCTCTCTCTCTCTTTCTTTCCCTCCCTCCCTCCCTCCTTCTTTCCCTCCCTCTCTGTCTTAATGTTAACACACAAGTTTCTGCAGAGTGGATGACCACACTGGCTCAGAAGAAGACAGCAAGCATTAAAGCAGGTGATTCTTCCCCTCGTGGGAGAGCTCTCTCAGTATGAACATGCCTTCCATGGGCAGAAATCAGGAATCTACCAGCTGTTAATGGAGAGTGCCTTGCTTTTATTTCAGACAGCAGAGTTTTCCTGAGTTCCTCTACTCCTCTAACAGCATTGCTCTTTAGTGTGTGTTAACCTGTGGTTTGAAAGAAATGCTCTTGTACATTAACAATGTAAATTTAAATGATTAAATTAAATTACATTTTACCAATGGCTACTGGTGTGTTGAATAGGCATGCTTCATTTAACACTTTCCTCTACCATTTATATAATAGTATTTACTGTGAACGCTTAAACACATCCTAAGATGGATTTTTCTAAAAAGGCTTAGTAATGCTGGAAAATTAATAGGCATTCTGAATTGGAAATAGATTAAACCTTGCTGATTCAAAGGAAAGACACTCTAAATTCAATAACCATTTATTGACTACTTCCTGGGGGCAAAGCACTGCTGGGTGCTCTGAAGAGATACAGACATGCACAGTGTATGAAATTGTATTTCTCTCCCAACTGTATATAACTTAAAGGCAGATAACAATTTTATTGCCGAGCAGTATTTTTTAGAGCTATGAAGGATTTGAATTTATATCAAGATAACAGGACATTGTTTGTGAACCAAAATGTGTAAGAATCAGGGCTATAGTTTTCAAAGACTGGGCAGCGTTCTGCCTTTTGGTTTAACCCATTGCTGTTACACGTCTTGGGAGCCCCTGTTGTTTTTTTTAGGGAAACACAAGTGCAGCTTTACTTAAAACATCGTATATTCTCAGTACACATGAGGTTTTTGTATCCTGATGGCTCTAAAGTAGACATATGAGAGCTCCCGTCCTTTAGCTCAGCAGTTCATACCATTTCTGTGACCTTTAAGTATGCTGTGTGATCTCAGAGTCCAACCCTTCTTGTTGCTTCTCAACAGAACTTTTATTACCAAGGCTATAAATTATGATTAGTAAGAGAAGGAGAGATACAGTGCAGCACCATCTTGCATATGAATTAAAATACTGATATTTGGCCAAAAAGAAAAAAAGGAAGGGTTAAGCTCCTTTCTTGGAAACAGAAGGAACACAGGGTTTTAATGAGGAAGGGAACAGAAAGTTTAGGGCTAAATGAAGGACACTTATCTATAGTTGAGTTTCTATGTTAAATGCACAAAGATAAACACAGAAAACTCATTGTTGACTTTTTCTTAAAATACACATTCCATAAAGTTTATTGTCCTAACCATTTTTGAGTGTGCAGTTCATTAGTGTTAAGTACATTTATAGTATGCAATCATTCTCCAGAACTCTTTGGCATTTTGCAAAACTGAACCTATACTCATTAAAAAACAGTTCTCCATTCCTCTCTTCTACAGCCCCTAACAACCACCATCCTATCTTATAAGAATTTATAAGTGGAATCTGGGGCTGGGGATTTAGCTCAGTGGCATGAGCGCCTGCCTGGCAAGCACTAGGTCGTGAGTTTGATTCCTGGTACCAAAAAAAAAAAAAAAAAAAAAAAAGAATTTATAAGTGGAATCATACAGGATTTGTCCTTTTGTGACTAGATTGTTTTGCTTAGCATGTTGTAGCATGTGTTAGAATTTATTTTTTTAAGGTGAGAAATACTTCATTGTATATATATGTCACATTTTGTTCATCTATCCATTGGTAGACATGAGTAATTTTCATATTTTGACTACTGTGTTGTGAATAATGCCACTATGAAAATAGGTATACAAATATGTCTTTAATATCCTGCTTTTTACTTTTGGTAATGTTGACTTTTGAACTGATATTTGAGTGTGTTTTAAGTGCTTTCCAATGATAATCACGATTTTCTGTGACTTTTGTTTTTGTTTTGCCTTAGGCACTGCTTTCCGAGGATCCACATTTCTTTCTTTCAGGGGTACCTGAAATTTCTTCATGACCAAAGATGTTTATAAACCTATTTTTAAGGGTAGGCTAAAAACTGAAAGGACTAAAATTTTAAGACTGTTAGTACTTGTCAAAATAGTTTTCTTTGAAAGAGTCCAACTGGTTAAAAATCCCAAGTGTCAAAGGGAGTTTTTGTGCTTTCTTTTATTTAACAATCCTGACCATGAATAAAATTCCTCAGGAAATGCTTCAGAAAATTCTTCCTCAGGGTTGTCCCTGAGCTGCTCTGTGACATTGACACTGGCAATATTTTCTTTGGCTTATGTTGCAAGCACACTGTCACTCCTGTTTTATTGTTTTTATCTCTGACCCATTGCACGGTTTCATCAACCCAGGGATCATTAGCCCCTTCTCTGATCATCTGCTATGACACTGGCTGTCCCCCAAGGTGAGCCTCCAAGGTTATTTGATTTGAGGGAGAGGAGGAGACCTAATGTTTATTAGGTCTAGTGTGTGTGCTTAACAGGCTAGTGTGTGTGCCTGATATTTTAGTAAACAATTTTGTCGATGGTTTCATTTAATGCTCACAATTTTTAAGAAGATCGGTTATCCTCTGTCTGAAAAATGGAACAAGAGGCTAGGAGAGTGAAATTATCTAACCCAAGGTCTCACAGCTGGAAGGTGGAGTTTGAATACTCATCAATTCAATAGACTATAGTCCCCTTCCTGCCTTCATGGAGCGAAGTCATTAAACCCCGCTCTGCCCAGAGCACAAAGCCTTTACCCTCGGCTCCTTGCCCATCACTGAATAGTAAAAACTCAATGTGAGGACCACAGCTACTGTCCAATACTCTAACTCAATCTCATTTTGCCTTGGATATGCACCAGTCCAATCTCCTGCAATCCATAGAGGAGAAAACAAAGGTCCATTGAAAGGTGAAAGAGTTGCACAGAGTCAGATAGCTAATAACAAACTCAAGAATGAGATTTAACTCACCTTCCCATAGTCAAACTTACCAGCTGTCTTGCTAATTCTTCTGAATCTTTGATTCCCATGTTTTGTTCTCCATTTTTCCAGCTCTGTCCCTTACCAGACTTAGACACACTGAGCCATGTAAAAACTAGGATCTACTCTACTCTGGCTGCTTCTATGAACACAAATGTTCCTACCGTTGGAGCAGGCTGCTCTCTTTCAGCTCCTCAGCACTGTTTTCTGCTTCTGATCAACCTTCCAATTTTGGGTGTTTTAAAATTTCCATACAGGTTAGAGTCAACAGCATCAAGGATGTCATCTGGACTCTGCAAACCATCTTTGTCCCCTTTTTTCTGTTTCCACTAAACCTGCAAAGAGCAAACCCATCACCCCAGTGTCTGCTTTACTTGCTCCTGCAGAGAGCTGCTGGAACAATACAGAGAACCAAGCAATGTTTCTGCATATAAGAGTTGTTTTCTTCCTCATAGCCTGGCTTTTATTTTGCTCTGTGAACTTATGCATCCTCTCACAAACTTCTATCTTTCATTCCTAAAGCCCTCCTTTCTTCCTCCAACCAATTCATCTTCATTTTTTTCCTGTCAATGGTTCAGAATCATGCAAAGGTGTTTTTCAATACAGTGATGTGAAATAAAACCGTCTTGGTCAAGGATGAGTCACACACACTACAGTGGTCCCATAAGATTATAATGGACAGAAACATTCCTATGACCTAGTGATGTCACAGCCATCACAGTGTCCTGGGCAATGTATTACTCACTTGTTCCTGGTGATGCTGGGATAAAGAACACTACTACCTTTTTAGTTGTACAAATGTAGGGCTCATACCATCATGTACAGAATGTAACAACTTCTGAATTCTATTGTGCAAATAAATGACTGCTAGCTTCTGTAATTACTACACTACACATTTTATTATTTTAGAAGGCATTACTTCTGTTTGCTTATAAAAAAAAAAGTTCACTACACAACAGCATAATGTGTTAGGCTGGCCCCAGCCTCTTACAATACCTGTTTGCTGCATTTCTTGACTGCATCAGTGACTGACCTACACCACCCACGTCTGCCTAAGCACACTCTGTATTGTGTTTGCAGAATTGACAGAATCACCTGCCAAGGTAGTTCTCAGAATTTATGTCTGTTGTCAAGTTGTGCATAACTGTACAAATGTATGCACGTACACACATGTATACTAACCTAACATAGATGTTTTCATGTGTCCATGAATATGTACTAAGGTTTTTTTCTTATTTAAAAATAATCTCTCTTGTATTTGTATTTTTTTCACATTGCCAAGATACTGTAGGAAGATTTTAAAATATAAATTTGGAAATATACGATTGATTACAACATGTAAAATAGTTCATAGCACAAAGTATGCACCTGGCTTAAAAGCAAAGAATAATATAACAAACTTCTTTGAACTTACCACTCCACTCAGGAAGAATTAAGAGCCTTTATTCTTCATCAATTACATTTCCCTCTCTTACCATTCTGAATGCTGGTTTGAAAATTTCCAGTTTAGATTTACATGTTTTTAACTTTATACCAGCAGTATCAAAAGGCATATATTCCTTGCAACTTCTTACTTTGCCCAAACATATTTAAGATTTATCTATGATGTCATATAACTTTAGTTCATTAATTTTTACTGTCCAATGGTACCTCTCCCAATACACTAAAATTCTCTATTCATTTCTTTTCTATGGTTATTTAAGTCATTCCTAAATTCTTGCTTTTACATACCATGATACTATGAACATTTTCATACATGTCTCCTCATAAACACAGAAAATAATTCCTCTAGGCTGGTAGTTTTCAAAGTGTTGTCCCAGAACAGTGCCATACACAGAGACCTTTCTAGAAATAAAAATGTAAATTGTTGGGCCCACCCCAGACCTTCAAGGCAGAAACTCTAAGGAAAAATCCAGGAATCCATGCTTTAACAAGACTTCTAAGTTGGTTTTATTTTGTTTGGGTTGGATTTTTCTTTTTTTTTTTTATTGGTACCAGGGATCGAACTCATGACCACATGCTTGCAAGGCAGGCGCTTATGCCACTGAGCTAAATCCCCAGCCCCTTGTTTGATTTTTCTATACCTGATGGAATGTACAACTATTGTGAAGGTAACAAGATACACTATGGTAGCTATTGTTGTTTTCCTAGTATCCTGCTTTGAAGTTCTGTACCAATTTTGATGCTTTGTTTTGATTGGCTGTGTTCTGTTTTGTTTTGTTGGATTTTACTATCTTTAAAATAAAAAAAAATGACTTCTAAGTTGTTTTGATGCATCCTAAAGTATGAGATCCACAGCTCTGGGCCTGCCAAGAAACAAAATTTCTAGGTTATATGGTGTGCAAATAATTTTTACCAGTCATAACAATTTTCTCCAAAAGTTGTGTTGATTTACACTTTGACCAACAATGTGTGAGTGTTCCTATTGTTTGCCACTTTTCCCAAAACTTGGATTTGTCAGAATTTCTTACAGTTGCTAACCCAGTGATTACAAAATGGCATTTTATTGTACTTTATACCTAATTTTTTAAAGAGCAAATTTAATACACTCAAAACCATATGTCTCCCTTACCTGTTGGAACCAGCTTTCTTTTCCTCTCCTTTCCAATTTCTCCACCTCTAAGACGCTGTACTCCCTACCATATTGTAATCTAGAAATCTGGGTACTATGCTTTATATATTAATCCCTTCTTCTAAATGGCACTTGATAGTGGCCTTCCAGAGACATTGCTGTTGTCTAGCCCAGAGATGGCTGTATGCGTGGAAATTTCAACTTGGAGAAGGGTCAAGTGTGATAGATGATATTTTAGGCTGATTTATAAATGTAGAGCAGGCCTTGGACTATGATTTGTGTTGTAATCCATATGCTAGCACGGCCTTTTCAGCTTAGGAGCTAGAGAGGATGTGTACACATTCTATTGTATTCCACAAAGAGGTAGAACCAAAAGCATCCTCAAGACAGTTGTGGATTTTGTTATACTAGCTCTTGCTCTGGGGTTCTACTTGTGTTTAATTAGCTCTGTTAATGGGTTTTTCTGCTCTTTTGCTGGTGTTAGCTCTGGAGGTGTTGCTCTAGAGGTATAACAGACCTTTTTCAGAATTTCTATCCGTAAATTAAGTATAATACTTTCTCAGGTTCAAGAAACCTGTTTTAAGTGACAGCTGCTGATGTTTGCCCTTTCGCCCCTCAGACCATGGAGATAAGTATGTCTTCAAGGGGTTGTAGGGAGCAAGTTGGAAGGAACCTGGTTCCTGAGAGTTTGTGGAGCAATTACCCTAATGGTCCTAGATTACTTATAACTAGGCTTATCATGAGACAGAAATAAACTCTTTGTTAAACCATTGTTATTTTGAGTTTTTCCATTAATTTTAAGCTAACCCTATCCCAACCAGGACACATAGCACTCAAAAATCAAAGCTCAACTTCAAAACGGGAAAAAAGCGTCAGAAGTACTAAGGACAGTGATTCAGTGTGAATCACCTATGTTCTGAAGGGGCTAAAATAAACCAAGACAACTAAGACCACAGATTATTTGTTTCATATTCATTTCTTGACTCATTCAACTTTGAATGCTTCTTCGTAACCTCACAGACCTGGTGCTATCTACCTCCCAAAATCTTAATTCTTTCTATCTTGTGGCTTTTCTTTTACTACCTTCTAGTTTCACTTTTGCCCACAAATACTCCCTTCAGTATTTTACAATTCCCATTCCTGAGAGGGACGATCTGATTGACCTAGATCAACTTGTTGTGCAAGACCAAGTTGCGGACGTCTAGACAAACTGTGGATTGGGAGCTCTTGGACCGGGTCTGGTCTAGTAGGCTATGATTGAGGAGAAACATACACTGACCTCTCAAAAAAAGTGTCAACTGAGTAGTTTTACCCTGGACAGGCTGTGACTATCGTGTGCACCATGGTAGTCTGACTTGGCTTATGGGGCCAACAATAGGGAGGTGATCTTGGTGATTCATTTCTTCTTGATCTCCTCACTGCCTAAAACAATGTCTGATTTGCTAGAAACTCTTAGAAAATTCTTAAGTAAATTAACATTAAACATTCATTGACGGGGTGAGAGATTGGAAAAAAGTGCGTCAAATTCCCCAGAAAAAGACTATGTCAAGTTGATATCCAGAGCCAAGTGTCTAGTTTCATCGTTTTCCAAACTTCAGTGCAAAAAAGAGAGGGAGAGAAAGAAAATCAACACAACCCCAAGGAAGGTTTGTTTTTTTTTCCTTTCCTTTAGAAAGCAGCTGTCAGTTTAACTTATCCCAAAATACTGTCAGTGATGAGCATGACTGAAAATGCATTTTATCTGTAATTAGAGAGATTACATTAAACACTATTATTTGCAGACACACATTGAATTAACCCTATTCCAGGCTAGCAAATAGTAGAGCCTGCCTATTTTTCACCTCAAAATTTTTAGAAAATTGTGACAGTTGACACACAAGGGACAATGCTGACAAGATTTCTTTCCATCAAATGCCAGACAGTAATTGTAATTGCCTTTAAAAATGTTTTAAGCAGTTTCGTTAGTAAATCAGAATTTGCCACAAATCATGTTGATAGTTTCTAAACATGGGGGTTGTTGACTGTGCATTCCAATATGAGTTTAATGAATTGATTTTCTAAGGAATTCAACTTTACATCTGTTTTCAGGTGTAATTAATTCACTCTGCTTAATGTGATTAGCATGGATATCAGTGGATTATATAAGATGCTCCTTATTTATTCACTTAATTTTAATCTGCCGCAATGTCCATTGGGAAATGGTAAAAGTGATTTTGGGGGACATATCTTGATGATGGCCCTGATCACATTGGATTTCTGCAAAAAAATCATAGTAGAAATTTACTGATTATTCACAGACAGCCACAATGTACTTTTGTCTGAGGGATTTGCTGAAGTTTACACAATCCCTGCCTTAAGGAGTTTATAATCCTGAGGAGAAAATGAGACAGACATTCCAATGCAAGTCTCTCACAAGGGAAAATGGCTGTCTTCAGGTTCTTTCTCTCAGCACTACTCCTCAGTCTCCTAAAACACATCAATGGCTCTCTTTGTGCTCATATGTTCTCCGCTCTCCTACGCAGTCTCACACAGGGTATCATCTACGGCTTCCAAATCTGTATCTCCATCTCAGTCTGTTCCCCTGAGCTCCAGATGCCTCTAGATATCTTCACTGGATATCCCAAAGATACTTCAAAGTCAGCATACCAAATCCAAATCAAGGCTTTTCCTCCCAACCTACTCCTCTCCTGTTTCCCCAACCTCTGTAAATGGCTCTTCTAGGCACTTACACAAGTTCAGCTACTTGTGTGTAGCTCAGAACACTTGAGTATTTGAGTCTCAGGATAGGAAAGCAGTCATTTATTTTGTTTAGTTTTCAAACTTTTGTGCTCATTTAAGAATTTATTGAAATCATCTGGAAAGCTAATTAAAGCAGAGTTTTCCTGTGTATGTGTGTGTGTGTTTATTCAGTTTTTTCTTTGTGAGTTTGCTCTACAGTGCTAGGAATTGAACCTCTGACCTTGAGCAAGCTAGGTAAGTACCCTGCCACAGAGCTACATCCTCAGCCTGAAACTATGTTTTGATGCTTGTGCAAAGAGATTCTGAGTAAATGGTCTGGAGTGATGTCCAGGAGTTTGTATTTCTTACAAGTTCACATATGACACCAATGCTCTTTTCCAGGAACTAAATTCTGAAACTCCCAGAGAATGAACAGAATACAGGCACATTTCCATGAGCCTCCAAATCACTACTATGCAAATAATCATTGCTAAACAATGAAGACCCAGGCAGCAAATTTGCCCCCAGGAGAGTATCTTGCATTACTTAAAAGCAATATGAATCAGTGAAACTGCATGTTATTTAATAATTCCTTCATCCATCAACGATGTATTGAGTCTTTATCTTTTGCTAGTTATAGTGCATGGCTCTGAGCAAGGCTAAGTGAAACTATGGCACAAAATGCAGCATGTTCCCAATCTTATTTTCATTGCACCCTAGCCATCTCATCTTTAAAATATATGTAACAGCGCCACTGTACGTAGATTTTATGAAAGTCAACAAATAGAGAAGTTTATTGAATGCCTGGGTCAGTGCCTGGCACACTGATTCTCAATAAGAATACTTAACAAGTTGTAATCAGTTCTTATTACCTTTATGCTAGAATTATCTACTGTAAAGTGCTTGCAAATGCTGATTTATTTGGCTAGTTATTGAGGGATGCTGGTGAATGAACCCAGAACCTCACTCATGCAAAATGCACATTCTACTACCAAGCTATATCCTCAGCTTTTCTTATTATTTTTAGCATTATGTCATAGAAACCATCACTGAGTTTAATCAAGCAACCTCAACCTAGAAGAGACTTCAAAGCTAAAGAAGTGATGGAATTTGGAAGGTTGTAGAATGCAGTTTCATTTAATCTTCAAGATTATTGGGGCTTGAGTATTAATAATAGTTTACAAACTTCCTTCCAAAAGTCCTTTTTCCAAATCACTGTACTGTTTTACTGTGTGTATTTTTCCAGGTAAATTGGAATTGGCTCAGAAATCAAGAAGATCAACAAACTCTGACCATAACTATTAAATTTTAAGATTTCAAGTGTATTCTCTGAGAAGGAATGGATGTGGATATAAAAAAAAACTCCACTCGGTATTAAAGACTAAGTGAAGCACAGCTATTGAAGTCTATAAAGTCTTTGAAAATGGTTAAATTTGAATTTATTGATATGGAAAAAATGACAAAAGTGGGAATACGTATTTAATTTGTTGTTGAATACTTTAAGTCTATGTTTTTATGGGTGTCTTGTAGAAAAAATCTGAAAAAATACACACTGAATTATTAACAGTATTTCTCTGTGCAATGATTATTAATCTTCAAAGATTAATATGTATTACCTAGATTTCATTCAGTGACTACACGTGATTGGTATAAGGACTTAGAAGATTGAGAATGAGTCCAAAAACCCTACAGGGTGAAGTACTTCGTGTAAGCCCCCAGGCAATGTTTCCCAAGCTTGAGTGCATATTGCCATCACCTGGAGAGCTTTAGAAATCTCCAAATGACCTTGGACACACTAAACCAGGATTGTAACCCAGGATTCAGTACTTGTTTAAAGCTCCCTGGATGTTTTCAGTGTGTAATCAACATTAAGAACCATTACCTCAAAAGAATTTCTGCATTTCTTGCTATTGGAAGACCACTTTGGGACGCTGGCTTATGGGGTCTTCCTGGGTTCCCACAACCAACTAGAGGCACCAGTGTTCCTTGGTTTCCAATATCAATATGGTGTTATTTAATTTTGAAATGGGATAGGAATTACTCTGGCTAAGGAATAGATACAGGGAGACAAAGGAGGAGGAGGAGGAGAAGGACAGCAGTTAGAACCTCTGGGTCCTTTGTAAGGTCTGTCATCTAAAAGCTGTGTGATCTTGGACAAATTACTTTGCTCTGAGCCTGTGGTTCCTCACAGTTCTGCCTCTCTGGGTTACTTTTAGGATTAAGTGAACTAAAATGTGAAAAAAAAAGTTTTGTAAATGTAAAGCGCTCTATGAGTACTATCGTCTCATTTTGCAACTAATAACAAAGAATATGTTGGGGGAAGATGGTATCTGAAGACAAGGAAAAGCTTGACTTTGTCTCTCAGAGGAGACCAAGGCCTCTGTATGGACAGGGAGAACTACATTCAAAGGAAATTAAATAAGGGGCTGAAATTAAAAGCAACTTGACAGATCAAACATGAAACCCTTCTTTCTCAGAACTCCAGAGAAGAGACTCTAAGAAAGATCTTTCCTTTGCTCTTGAGATGGCTTCCAGGAATTTATCCCGAAGCAGTGATGCCCCAGAATAAATAGGTTTTCTTCTCATAATTAAGCCAGAGGTTCTGGGAATGAGCTGAATACAAGGCTGAATTCATTACTGAGATTGCTTGCGATTTAATTCAGGTTTCAAGGAGGTGGTTCCTATGTGTCATTGGAAGAATCCTTGCATCTAGACGACGGTCTACATGCGTCTCTAGATTGACTTTGAAATGGGGACTTTTTTTCCCTCTTGACTTAATTTATTCTTTGAAAATAATAGGCCTTGGAAGCAACTTCACTGTAACCCTGTCTATGGGCGGAACTCAGCATCGGGACCATTTGAGACGTCACTCAAGCAGAGTAGTGGCTGAAGCGTGTTCGGTGTCCCTTGGGCATACAAACCATGAATTTTTCTTCTTTATATTCCCTGCATGTCACACAGTGCTAGATATGGGAGGACACATTAAGTCATTGCTTTGGATGCTTCTCCTTAAGGCACAGTTCCTAGTACGTGGGATTAAAAATTAATAAATATTTGTGGAATGTACAGCATTGCCATCAGGCCTAAAATACTGAAAATGTCTGCTTTGTGCAAGAGTGTTTTTCTTTTGTTCATCTCAGCCCATGATTGGTTTCAATGTCTCCCATAAACTAGATTTATTTCCTAAATTCTCTAATAAACCAAAACATTTATATGGTGTATGCTATGGGTATTGTATAATCCAAACCTCACAACTCCAGGAAAATGACTAATTCTTCCTGGAAAGAGAAAAGGAAATCTATGTAGGAAAAGAGGCTGGGAAACAAGTGGCAAGTCTTTAAATTCTGTTTCTGCTTTAGACACCTAGGTGGATGATGATATTATTCAAAGACATATAAAGGGGTTGTAGTTTTGAGTGAGGAACACAATGAATTGAACTGTGGAAATACTGCATTGTGCTCACCTGCAGTCCAGGTGGAAGTGTTAGTTAAATAAATGGATATGAAACTCAGAGAAAATATCTACGTGGATTATACACGTTCTTGAGACCCACCAACACATAATTGTAATAAAAATCTAAAAAGAAGGTGTTACAAGGAGAACAGTCAGAGATGTGTTAGAGGGAAGGAGATGACCAGAGAAAGCACCAGGTCTAGGACAAAAGTGAAATAGATACACCGAGCATAAAAGGAGAGAGGGTGGCATAGAATGGGAGGGTTTTTTTCTTTTTTTAAATTTTATTTTAAAGAGAATAAAACAAAAGAGTACAGAACAAAGCAGATCAGAACAATGTAAGCAACACAGCACTTTACAACAAGACAACCGGATATTAATAGTAGCTACCATGTCTCTTTCTTTAAAATAGTTGAGCATAGCTTCACACACAGAAAGATCAAACATAACAAAATAGTATAAAACCATTCAAGAGAATGAAAGTATTAGAGGGCAATCTGAATCAAATAACAGAAAATGAATAATGGCTACTATAATATCTCATTTTCCATAAAAAATTGTCTATACTATCACATATATTAAAATCCAATAAGACACAACATGATAGAACCAATGGTAATAGAAGAACAAAAGCATGGTAGGACTTCAAAGCAAGATGATATTAAATCAGCAATGGCTGCCATAATGTTTTATTTTCTTCAAAATAGCTGTTCATACCATCACACGTAATAAAATCAAACAAAATAGAATAAAACCATTCCAACTGGTGAATGAAAACATTATAAAGCTTCAAAGAAATGTAATGGGGAATCATGATTACTATAAAATCTTATGTACTCTTACCATTTCTTACACTAGGGAGACTGTACGGTATTTACACATGTGAGTTTGGTTTATTTCGCTTATGAATATGGTCTCAAGTTGCATCCATTTATCTATAAATATCTCAATATGTCATTCTTTATAGCTGAGTAGTACTCCATTGTATAAAAATACCACAACTTTTTTATCCATTCCTCAGTTGATGGGCACTTAGGTTGTTTCCAAGATCTGACTATTACAAATTGTGCTGCTATAAACATGGGTGCACATATATCACTGTGGTATGATGTTTTCAGTTCTCCTAGGAATATGCCTAGAAGTGGAATAGCTGGGTCAAATGGGACTTCCAAACCCAGCTTTTTGAGGAATCTCCAGACTGATCTTCACAGTGGTTGCACCAGTCTACACT
Source organism: Dolichotis patagonum (assembly GCA_004027295.1). Lineage (NCBI taxonomy): Eukaryota > Metazoa > Chordata > Mammalia > Rodentia > Caviidae > Dolichotis > Dolichotis patagonum. The sequence goes on from PVJX010003358.1 coordinate 45,931, forward strand.
CCCACCAACAGTGCAGAAGAGTTCCTTTTCCCCCACAGCCTCTTCAGCATTTGTTGTTGGTAGTTTTCTTTATCGTGGCCATTCTTTCTGGAGTAAGATGGAATCTCAGTGTGCTTTTAATTTGCAGTTCTCTAATGACTAATGATGATGAACTTTTTTCATGTATTTATTTGCCATTCATATTTCTTCATTTGAGAACTGTGTATTCATCTCAGATGCCCATTTTTTGATTGTGTCTTTGAATTTTGGGGTTCTGATTTTTTTTTAATTGTTTATAAGTTCTGGTAGAAGTCCTTTATCTGAGGGACAGTTCACTAAGATTTTTTCCCAGTTTGTGAGTTTTCTTTTCACTATGCTGGAGATTTCTTTCGACATGCAGAAACTCTTTAATAAGACTTGCTCCCAGTTATTGATTCTGGGAAATATTTCCCGTGTGGTTTGATTCTTGTTCATGAATTCTCTATCTATCCCTATGTCTTCAAGATTTTTACCTACTTTGTCTTCCAAAAAATTTAGTGTTTGTGTTTTAATATTTAGATCTTTGATCCATTTAGATTTTAGTTTAGTACATGGTGATAGGCATGGGTCTAGTTTTAGTTTTCGGCATATGGATAGCCAATTTTTCCAGCACCATTTATTAAAAAAAACTATCATTCTTGTAAATGATAGTGAATATGTTTGGCCCCTTTATCAAAGATAAGGTGGTTGTGTTTGTAGTTGTGGTTGTATCTTCCAATCTATGCCATTGATCTTCAGATCTGTTTTTATTCCAGTACCATGTTGATTTTATTATAGTAACTTTGTAGTATAACTTCAGGTCAGGGATCGTGATGCTTCCTGCCTTGCCTTTGTTGCTTACAATTGCCTTTGCTGGGCAGGGGATTTAGCTCAGTGGCTTAAGTGCCTGCCTGGCAAGCGCGAGGTCATGAGTTCAATCTCCGGTACCAAAAACAAAAACAAAAAAAAAACAAAGAGAATTTCCTTTGCTATTCTAGGTCTCTTCTGGTTCCAGATGAATTTTAGGAGTGATTTCTCTAGATCTATGAGGTATGTTAGTGATATATTCATTGAGATTGCATTGAATCTGTATAACAATTTTGGGAGAATGGCCATTTTCACAATATTTATTCTTCCTATCCGTGAACAAAGGATGTCTTTCCATTTTCTGAGGTCCTCTTAGATTTCTTTAGAATGGAAGGTTTTAAAGATTGGAAAGACATTAAATGCTAACAGGAGAGAGAAAGAAATGACAAGATGAACCCTCTAGCCACTTTTGTATCTTTCTGTCACCACATGTGACTACAGCAACCTTTAGAGAGTGATGCTAACTTTCAAATGTAGTGTATTTCTTTCATAGCCAAGTTTAACTCAAAATACTACCAAAAAAATGGAATTCTAAGAAATACAGTTCTCAGTTTATACATGTTGACATGGCATAATCCAGTACCATCTATCCCATAGTGCAATTAACCTGGTACCCACACACATACTTCTATAACTTCATGTGATATCCAAATGAAAACAGTAGCAAGACCATACTTCTGCATAACATGGTTCAACTAATGAGTTTTGCCACTCATCTGGCACTAAACTCAGTCTTCAGAGGTTATCACAAAATTCTATCAGGTCAGCCAGCTGCTTCATAATATTGTATTCATTCTCTGTAAAATGAGTTCCTTGGTCCAGAAACAAGGCTATTTGGTATACCATAATGTTATGATGATTAAGTGATTCTGTAAAAGCAGTGACCATCCCCTCCCAAGATGAGAAAGGTCCAGTATAATTAACTTGAACTAAATGACCTGAGAAATGGTGCCAGTCCCCAGGTGGCATTTGTCTTTGCTTTGGGCACTTGGAGAGTCAACTGTGGAAGTAGCCCGACTGGCTTTGGTAGTAGAAAGTCCATATTGCTGGATAACATCTAACCCTTCAACTGTGGCTACTTTATTTATGAGTGCACTGGGCAAGAACTGGAGTGACTGGGTGAAATGTCTGACATATACACCAAATAAGTCATCTTGTCTACCTCATTAGTAAGCACTTTCTCTCCTCAATGTGTCCTTTTGTGAAAGCATTCACCTGAGAAGCCAATATTGTCATATTCCGTGCTCATTTGGGGAGGTCTATCCTCCTACTTCTCCTCCAGACCTTATCACCTCCAGTTTTCCAATCATCTTTCCTCTAAATTCATTAACAGTCAACCAAAACATTAGTCATTGCTCAGGAAATGATTGATTATGTTAGAAATGTTAGAGATAACTCTGACCATCTCTCCTTCCAGACAAATTAACTACCCAAGTGTGCTACGCACCAGGAATCTTTTCTTTCAACACCATTTTTCATGGTCACACCTGTGTGAAGCAATAGTGTGGCAGGTATGCAATTTCAGCTTCTTTCAGCACTTTTGGAAGACCCATCTGTAAATCTATTCTCATTTTTTTCTTCCTCAATCAACTGGTCATACAGAACTCTATAAGGGCATAGATACGGAGGAGACAGAGGAGAGGCAATATAATAGAAGTGGGGCTGATGGTAATTGGAGCCACTTGCGGCTGCTCCAGGACCTGCTGGAAGTTGACTGCATGCCTATCACTCCCGCTGGATGATGAAATGCTACTGTCCACACCCAGTTTTTTTTATTAGATATAATCCATTTTGTGATGGGCAGCTAAGGTTGCACATAACTTAGTATCCCATAGTGAAGTGATCTCTACTAGGGCTCAGGGGCAAACCAGAAATTATTTCTCAAAAGAAGAGTAGGTATTAGGAGAGAAAGATATAATTTTGTTCCAAAATTTGAAAAGATCTGAGCTATGACTTACTCATAGTCCAACAACCTTGAATCTGCTGGGTTAGATAATCCCTCTAGGGTAGGTATAGAGAAGGGGAAAAGGATTCACCACACCAATAACTATCAGAGGACAAGTTATTTTGCTGCAGCAAAGAAATCCCCTCCGGAACTGCGGCAGGGTGAGTACTACTGCAGACAAGCAGGGACAAGCCAACATTTGCAGAAAACCCCTGGATCTGTCCTACATCTAACGGACAGCCTCCAAGTATAGGAGCTGATGTTCTACTTCGATCTTCCATGCTTCTGAAAATCCCTCTTTGGGGTCAACTCTGACCCCAACTCACAGAGTGAAGAAAATACTGGGAACGCTATTTCTGGCTGAACCGGGTTGACCCAGCACCCACCAGTCTCTTGGGTTTTGTGCATTGTTACTATTTTTTATTCTTTAACATATATTATGTTTATTCTTTTTCACATGATTTAGTTACCAATTTAAAAGGAAGGGTTTTAAATCGATTTAAACTCTTTAGAAACTCTTGCAGTAGAGAGATTATCTAAGACTATGAAAACGTCTGCTTGAGTGTACAAATTCTTCTGTCTTCCAAAGAGCGTGCTCTGTTTCTGAGGGCCGAGCATGGCCTGAGGATGGGAACAGGAGAGAGAAGTGCATTGTGGGGTCTCCTGGGGCGATCTGGGATGAGAGATTGAGCAGCATGAGTCTACAGCACAGTCACAGAGGGGAGATTTTTGAAGAGACATGAGCGCTGCTGTCCACAGTGAAAAACTGGGGAAAACTACAGAGATATTTAAGTGAGATTTTATGAAATTTTGAAATAAGCTTTTATAATGTAAGCCTTTTCCACTAGGCCCTTGGAATTTTCAATAAAATTGATGCTTCTCATCTACTTGTGGAAGAAATGGTGTGTGTTTGTGTGTGTGTGTTTAGTTTGCAGTGTGTAACATTCACATTCCTTGTGTGGAGTTGATACATACACATAACACATTTTCTTTCCTTTTTTCACCCCCTTCTCTTCCTCTTCCTCCCCTTCCCTCATTTCTTAATCCCCTTCCCACCTGAGAAAGATCTATTTCCTACCTACTGTTTCTATTTTTGCTCTTTATTTATATGTTTAGTTTCTCATATAAGAGAAAGCAAGTTTTACACTGGGAAAATGTTGGTGTTGGGTGAAGCCTCAATAAGAGAGGTATGACTGCTCCCAGGAAGCCTGTTACACCCCAGTGACATTAGGGACTAAAACAAAGCAAAGCACTGTTAGTAAAGAGCAGTGAGCAGCTTCTTCCCTAGAAGAAGACACTCTGAAACAGATTGTTCTTTGTTTCGGGGTGATAAAGCCATGAATTGGCCCTTAGTTACACAAATATAAAATAAGCTTCCACCTGTTACCCTTGGGAAGATACATGGTGTAACCTAAATGCAAAGATTTCAACTTAAAAAGCCAAGTGTCTATCATTTAATACAAATTGTCCTGGAGAAATTTTAGCAACTGAAATTGTGCATCTACAGCCTTGGCTGCTTCTTTGAGAGAAATGTTTGTGTTCTCCACACAGAATTAAACTGGATCTTCTATACCTAGAAACAGTGGCTTATTCCTGTGGAGATATTTCTGCCCTTATGTGCCGAAAGGGGAAGCCATAAGGCAGAGATGGCAGGAGAGACATACAAATAAGATCTTCACGTTACCCTGCAACAGCCTTTTAAAAGACTAGTTTCATGCTGGTCCTGTAATCCTAGCACTCTAGGAGCCTGAGGCAAGAGAACTACAAGTTCAAATCCAGCTTGGGAAATTTACTCAGAACTTGCATCAAATTTTAAAGAAAAAAAAATTGAGGTTGGCTTTTGAGTACTGGCTATTTAATGTTCTGTAATGGGCCATGGGGTTAAGAACATGGATTCTAGAGTTAGACCACAGCCATCTGAATTCCTCTACACCATTTATTAGCTGTTCTGCCCTTACATAGTACTTGATTTTTCTGTTCTCTGCTTTCCTCATATGAAAATGGAAAAGAGGCTAAGGTATTTGAAAGGCTTGAAAAAGATATAGAAAGAAGTTAGCACAAAGTTTGGCACATACTAACATTTCAATAAATTTTAGATACTGTTATCTTGGTATTAAGGCTCAATAATTTAGAAAAAGTTACTAATATTGGGTTATCCGTGATATAGTTGTTAGAACCAGAAGGTGAAGTCACATTCCTATGGGCAGTTTGGTGTCTTTGTCACTTTCCTCATCGCTGGGATGACTTAAAGGAGGACAGGTTTACCTTGGCTCAAGTTTAGAGTCCGTGGTTGGGTAAGTTCCAAGGCAGGAGCTATATGGCAGAGAGACACAGAGGAGGAAAGCTGCTCACGTCATGGAAGTCAGGAAGCAGAGACGGAGAAGGGAGGTACATCCTTCCTGGTCACACCCCAGTGACTCACCTCTTTCAACCAGGCCTTACTTAACACTGAATTTCACTGTAGCGCCCCTGACACTCAATCCAATGCCCCATTCCAAATGCCCCATCTATGAGGTGGGTGAGGCTGAGTCTTTGCGGGAAATAAGCCATAACAGTCAGACTCTCTTCAGAAGAAGCGAAATTCCCAGTGCCACTTGTCCTAAAAAGCTGTGAATCCCAGGGCCAAATGACAAAATAAACTAAGGATAATGTTAGAAGAGAGCCAGAAATGAGTGGGACAAACGTTACTTACAATGAAGTTCCAGACTGACTGGAAGAAAGAGTGAAACAGTCTTTGAGATTAGTAGTGGGACTTCTGCGGTGCTGGAAATAAGATCCTCAGAAGCAGAAGAAATGATGGCTGATTCAACTCTGTTTACGGGAGATGCTTCAGGATGGCAAAAACACATGGAGAAGAGAGAAGGGTGTTGGAATTGCACCATTTTAGACTTGCTCACAATTTGTGAGGAAGACATTAACTAGGACACATTTTCATGCTTTGCTGTATAACAAACTACTCTAAAACCGGTGTGACAAAAAACAACAATTTTGAGTAGAACACCTGTGTTATACTCTTTTTCTGTGGATGAAGAATTTGGACGAGGCACACCAGGGATGACTTGCTTCTGCTCTCCGATGTCTGGTCCTTCGCTCTGAAGTCCTGGACGTTAGGAACGACACGGTGGCTGGAACTACAATCACCTAGAGTTCTGTTTGTACATGATGTTGACTCATGCTGAGCCACAATTGGGCTCAGGGCTGGAAGAAAGACAAGTGACCTTTCCTGGTGCTGTCTGTCTTTGCAGGGACTAGTTTGAGTTTCCTCACAGCTTGATAGCTGGGTCCCAAAAGCAAGTGCCCCATGAGAACGAAGCAGTTTTTCATCATTTGAGCTTGGAAGTCACATAGCATCACTGCTTACAAAGTCACAGGCCTACCTAGATTCTAGGGAAAAAAAACACAGATTCTACGTATCTGCCAATAGACTAACATCTTAAAAATAAAATAAAAAGAGCATATTGGATGCAAGTAATTTGGGGGGTCACTTGTGGAGATGTTAGTCTGCCTCTAGTGAGTAGTATTATTCATGGACCCTTGTCTGGACCTTGGAGAATTCTTTTTATTTTCCTCGACAGCAGACACTCTGACGTTAAATGAGTAAGGTACTGCTCTATTTGGGAGTCCAGTAGCACAACGCAACCTTCTTTAAAAGCTAGATTGCGAAAGATAGGCCAGCTGGCATATAAAATTTCTTCTAACACAGAGAGTAGAAGAATAGAGACAAAACATTATTTTGGAAAAAAATGAGAAACAATCAGAACAGACCCTGTGCAGAGGAGCAATGAAAAATAATGCACAGAATGGAGAACAGGAAGAGGTGAAGGAAGTGAGCTGTTTCTGTGAGATGTGAACAAACCTTGGCTGCCAGAAATGGTGGTACGCGCCTTTGATCCCAGCACTCAGGAGGTTGAGGCAGGAGGATGCCTGCAAATTCGAGGCTAGTCGGGGCAATACAATGAGTTCAAGTCCAGCCTAAACCACAGTGAAATCCTACAGTTACAAGCCCCTCCCAAACAAATAGCCAATTGACTAAATTAACCAATCTTAATTTGCAATCAATAGATAGCAAACTTCTTGTTTTCAGTCAGGAAGGCTATGAACTAAGAGAAATTATTTGTTTTTAATATATATTAAATTAATTATTTTTCCATATTCAAGATTGAAATCTCTAATGGAGACTATACAGAACATACTTCTAAGAGACGGTGGTATCCCAGAATCATGTCATGATTTAATACTATACCTTATAAATGTGTTATAATAATAAATACCATATTTATTATTTATTACATTATGCCCTTTATCTTTATTTTTAATATTTTATCTTTTATTTATTATGTTAAATATTCAGCATCTTCATTTGCGTTGTCTCTGAATCTAGGTTATGCTTTCTAGGTTATGCTAGTTTGTCAGACTATTTAGTCATCATTTCCTGGAACATTTTAGCACCAGGTGGCAGCAAAATCTGAGGGCTGAGATAAAATTCTTGGCAGGAAAGTAAACACCTAATTAAGAATTTACTTCAAAACTCAGGGTGGCCAATAAGGAGTAGCAAATGTATTTCTTCCTCATTTCCCTTGTTTCTATTTAGCTATCCTGTGCAATTGCTTCTCTCTCCCTCCTCTCTCTCTCCTCTGATTTTCGAAATTGTGCATATACCCTACTCTGTCTTGCATCTGCCATCTGCCCCTCCACCTCTTACACTTACACATATTCTTCTAGACACAGAAAAGTCCATCAGTCAAGTGAGCTCTGCTGGAAGTTAACTTCAAAAGAGCAAGAACTAGGGTAGCCCAGCTCATAGACAGCACCATAAACCAAGTCATAATGTTAGGACAATCCAGAATCCAAAGAAACAGAGATCAGGTTCACACAACAAATCTGAAGGGCCGGAAGCACAGCCAAAGTCAGGTAGCAGAAGGCGAAAAGCAGCGGCAGATAAGAAAAATAATAATGATTGGATGTTACTGATGTGGAGTGACAAGCCCAGTTTGCTCTTATTTAAGAAACACTCCCGTAGTCACTTCAAATTTTGTCTGATCAGAGCCTAGCACTTACGTTGTCAATCTGAGTAGCGATGTATACTTTTAAAATACAAATACAAAATAATTTTAAACTCCATGAAACAGATTTTTTTAGAGAGTAACTCAAAACAGCTAAGTACCCTTATTTTCAGAGGCTTCCTTAATCACGATGTAGTTCCAAATAGTATTTTTCAATAATTGTATTTTGCAAGCACCTTTAAAACTGAGTATAGAGATTTTAAGCATTTTTAATTTTATTTGCCTGGTTGTTATAAAGGCCCAAGTTCAGTCCTTGGAACATGAGTATCAAACTCTCAACTTAGACACCATCATTTGAAGAATCCCTAAAAGGAGCCTATTGTAATCTGTCTTTGTTCCTGAAGCTTTCTGAACCGCTGCATAGTTCACTGGATGGCTGTAAAAATGGATTTTCGTGTCATATGCCTAAAAAAGAAACAGCAGTCTTTGTTCGAGGAGCATGTCACAAGATTCACAGGTGTTAACAGGTGAAAAGCTTCCAGCTTTTGCTCCTAGGAAGAAGAGATCTATTTTGGGTAATAACTGCTTCTTGGGATATAGCTGTGCTTATGTCTGGCCATGCCAACCAAGAGGTGGATTGTCATCACAGAACAGGTGTTTGCAGACAACTAGCAATGAGATGGAGTCAAAGTTGTCCATGGAGAACGGTTGTGAGTGTCCAAGGAGTCCTCAGAGGGGACCCTGGTGTGATCTCTTAAGAGCTACACTTCAGGAACCTGATTTAGTAGCATGGTAAGAAGTCTCTCTCTGTCTCTGCCTCTGTCTCTGTCTCTCTATCTCTCTGTCTTTCTCTCTGACTGAATGATGTCTAATAACAAGCTCTAATGTGTAAACCAAGATGCACATTTGTTGACTTATGGCTAGAGATTTGTGTCTGCTAGTAAATATATTCTTCATCTATAGAACAATCTACATAGAAAGCCAGTTATTATAAAGAGTCTGATCTATATAATTTAAACTCAGTACAAGGAGAGAGAGTACATAATGCAAAAGTTTAATAGGATTATCTTTGATATTATTTGATGCACTTGTCTTATATAAAACAGAACATTAAATTCCTCTTTTGTTTGTTTTCTTTTTCTTCTCTTCCTTCTCCTCCTCCTCCTTCTTCTTCCTTCTTCTTCTTCTTTTTTTTTTTTTTTTTTTTTTTTTTTTTTTTTTTTTTTTTTTTTTTTTTTTTTTTTTTTTTTTTTTTTTTTTTTTTTTTTTGAGGCAGGGTTTCACTATGCAGTTCAGGCTGTCTTAAACTCACTGTGTAGCCCAGGCTGGCCTTGAACTAACTGCAGTCCTCCTGCATCAGCCTCCCAAGTGCTGGAATTACAAGCATGCACCACCACACTTGGCACCTTTCGTCTTTCTTTGTCTGGACTTGATGTAATAGCTTTACTGCTTCTGACATTTTATACTGAATTTTCGTTTTCTTCTGGTGCAATGGAATCGTAGCAGAACCTCCAAAGGATGAGCCAGAACATCCAATCAGAACTGTGTTTCAAAACATATGAAAAGAAAATAAGGTTGCCCTTAACTGCTTTGCATGTCTTTGAGTCTGCAAACCTAGATAATTTATCCCACAATATACAAGCAACATTATGCATCCTTTGAAACATTTGATGACATCATAGAGATGAGAAGATAATCTTGAACCCTTGAAACAAGCAAATATTCTGATTTTCTAAATTGGGAAATAATTTGAGCCTGAAAGGATAGGAACATAATTCTAAGGTAACTCTCTGGAAAAGTCTAAGCAGGTTATCAAGTACAGAAAGAACACAATGATACGCAGAAGGCACCACGCCTTCACTCCCATCACTAGCTGTGCCTATCTATCATTCACTTTCTAGGCTGGATTATTAGCAGACATATTATGCACTGGTTTATTAGACTTAAGATCAAGCCTACATTTCAATCATAAAATCAATTGGAAGGTATTACATGTTTTCCTCTATACTGCAAACTAGTTCCTGTAGGACAATTATTTCTTCATCAAGTCTGGGTGCAGTTCTGCCATGAATCCTTTCTACTCTCTCCAGTAACATGATCTGAAGGAGACCTTGTGGTTTGAGCAAAGTGGCCTGTATTTGGAGCAGTTTAAATTTCCTTTTCAGAATTCTTTTTCTGACATTTACTTCTTTTCCGTGGGCACATTGGATTTTGGAGAGTAAGTTTTTAACTGCTCGGAAACAGTCATGTCTTCTTAAAACAGAAAAAGATGAACTTTGATCACTTAGTCAATTAAAGTGAGAGAGAGGGAAGCAAAAATTAAGGGTACACACATAAGCCAAGGAAGCTGATTTCATTGTGGGTCTTGAAAATTGACCCTGAAAGTAATCTCTAAAGGGATTTTTTTTTTTTTTACTGAAAGAGAATGTCCCTAATAATTCAGATGTTTACATTTTGTTTCATTTGATTTTGGTTTCTAGTGTTCAAAAATACTAGTTTAAAATGATAAGGTGCATCAGGATATGGTAGCACACACCTGTAATTTTGGCACTCAGGAGGCTGAGGCAGGAGAATCTTTGAAGTTTGAGACCAGCCTGAGTTACAAAGTTCAAGGCCAGTTGGAACTGCATAGCAAGACTCTGTCTCAAAAATTAAAAAAACAAAAAACAAAACAAAGATAAGGTAGATTGAATATAAGTATGCATACAGATTTTTCTATACCTTTCTTTCTTATGGTCTAGCAATGTAATCCAAGCAGTACAAATATCTTTTAGTAACAGAACAGATTTTATTCCATTTTAAATTTATTTTTGTATGTATGATTTTAAAATCAAGATAACAGATTTTATCTTCTAGTGTTCTGATATGCTACAAGTCTTAGCTCTTTTACTTAAGCTTAAATAGAACACAAGAAATATATATTTTTAAATTTGCATCTTTTCTTAAATTCTTTTGAAAATAAAATTAATTCTAAATGCAAAAAATTCAGTTACCAATGGATTCACATTATATTCAAGTGTTATATCATGTTTGACTTTAACCAAATTTTAAAAGTTGGAAGACAGAACTAGTGCCAGAAAGTAACATCTGTAACATTACTTTTCCAATATACTTCATCCATGCAAATTTCCCCTAGGACACTTCAAATAATCTTCACCAAAATTTAATTAAATTAGAAATAAGAAAGAAATTATATCTATTCATTTATAATTTACGTTATTACAGAATGAATTAAAAGTAATTTCCAAATTACACATAATATAAGAACATCTTACACAAAGCAAGAAAAGAAAGAAAGAAAGAAAGAAAGAAAGAAAGAAAGAAAGAAAAGAAAGAAAGGGAACATGAAAAAAATCAACTGAAGGGTTGAAGGAAGATTCTCATGAAAATACTTTGAAGTCCTCTACACCTGTTAAATTTGACTTAGGATTTCTAACAGACATTGCAAAGAAGGTTCATAAGTTAAAGTCTAGTTAGAGGGGTACAAAATTCTAAACTCTTGAAGCCTAGGATTCCAATCACCTGCTAATCTAAAATATTTCCTGATGATAACCTAATTGAAAGCTGAATCAGGAAGGCCCAAAATGCAATTCAGACTTCTTTTCTCTAACAACCAAAGTTGTTAGTGGCTCTCCATACATCAACCAAACCAAACCATTATCCTAGGACCAGTGACAGAGTCAGTGTCCACATCCCAAAACAATTCTGTTATGTAGAGGGTTCTCAATCAGCCAAGAAAGTTGACAGAAACTTCTCCAGTTCTCCTCTTTCTCTGTAACTACTCTACTACTAACTCTACCTGTCAATGACATTTTCTGCCATGTTAATGGCAACAACAGCAATAATACCTCCACTATCAGTAACAGCTACAATAACACCACTTTGCTTTAGTCTAATGGTCTCAAGCACACAAAGTACAGACATACAAATCTTACTGTTACAATTCACTCTGTGCTGTATTCAGGGTAGGGATTATGATCCCTGTCTTCAGTGTAGAAAGCAAATCGTGTATAGGTCACATCCTTGTTAATTGTAAGTACCAGATGTTTTTCTCTCCCCTTCAGGTCTTTGTGGAAATCAGTTTTTACATCTCTTATGACAAAAGTAAACTCTTTACATTTTCTATAGTGTGAAACATCTTCTCACACCAAATTTCTAGTTTTGTTTCATTCTCACTAGTTTCATTGGGATTAAAAAAAATTCCTGTCCTTACTTTACGTGCTGTGTTGTTCTCTTCACATCTCTAAAAATATTAAAAACTGAGAGCCACTCAATCGTTTACCTTGCCCATCACTATCGCCACTCTCATTTTATCACCTTCTAAAAACAGAAGCTAAGATATGTAAGGTGTGTGCATTCTGGGAAGTGGTAGGTGAATTTTAAAGGCAGATAATACTGTTTTCATTTTATCCCCTCTTTGCCATTACATTGTTAGATTTGGCACACATGGCCCCAAACAGCCTAAATCTGGAAATAAAGTATGTATTTTCCTCTCTGTGGACACTGACTAATGATGAAAGAAAACAGGCTGGTGATGATGAGAAGGCACTGACATCCTTTCTGAACTTGCTGCGGTAACTAATTTAACCTGGCTGGAGTCCACCAGGTGAATCAAGGATGTGTTGACAAGAGCTAGCTGTTAGGGGAATTTCTGATGAAGACATCCCCAGGTAGGAAAAAAGACTCCAGAAGACATTTTTTTTTTCCTTTTTTAGGAAGCCTCCTCATTCCTTATCTTGGCTCAGAGTGACTGTTGCCAGCCAGAAGGCTGAGGAACCAGAACTAATACAGAAGCCACTATCAGAAATCTCCTGCCTCTAAGAACCTGGAGCCTCTCGTGCCGAGATGCAGCATTATACAAGTTTAGGAACACAAGATGCATGGTGCCTTTGGAGCTGTGTGGCATGGGGTCTTATCCGTGGTGTCCAGCTCTGATTTCCTATTCCACTGCATAAGTGCCAAAGAGAGCATCTGTTTTGTTGTGTTTTCTATTTCTAATAACACAATACCAAATTCTTGGTGAGTTATTTTGGAATATAGTTCCTCGTCTAAAGTCAAGGGCCGTATCTAGTGATAGCCTTTTGATAGCAAAATCCCAAGGCAGCACAGGGCACCAGGTGGCAAGAGATAGCACATGTGTGTGTCTCTCTTCTAATTTGCCCCTCATCTTGTAAAACTATGGATATTCAGTTATGGGGGGCTCTACCCTAATGATTACACATAATCACCTCCCCTCCCAGAAGTCCTGTCTTTGAACATCCTAGTCAGATTAAGGTCCCACCTCTTAATACCTTGCATTGAAGATTAAATTTCAGCATCTATTTTTGGAGACAAACCATAGCAATAAAAGAACAAGGGTTCCCAACTCTTTTGATAATTTGGCAATGACATTTTGATTTCAGTTCATTTTATGGTTTCCTCCCACCTCAGTCTCCCAAATGCTGAAATTATTGGTGTGCAGCTGGCTGAAAACTTTTAAAAATATAATGATGTCTGGTGTGACAATTTTGATATAGAATGTCCTTCAAAGGTCCATGTGTTAAAAGCTTGTTCCCTGTAGTGGTACTACTGGGAGGTGGTGGAATCTTTAAGAGGAACCTACTAGATGTTGTAGGTTTCTGCAGATGTGTCTTCTAAGGGGATGTGAGGGCCCAATCTCTTCCTTTTCTGCTTTCTCTTGTTGCTTTCTCACGGTGAGGTTAATGGTTTTGCTTCCTCATGTGCTCCCCACCATGATGCACTGCCTTGCCACAGGCCCAAAAACATTGGAGGCAAACAATGAGGCACTGAAACCTTTGAAACTGTGAATCAAACAAGACCTTTCCACTTTATAGGCTGATTATCTTGGCATTTGTTGCAATATTGGAAAGCTAATACACCTTAGTTCTACTTTAAGACCAAATAAACCATGATATCTGAAAGGAAGCCTATGCAATTATTATCTTTTTATTATTATTATTATTATTATTATTATTATTTTAGTAGCGAGGATTGAGCTCATAACCTTGTGCTTTCCAGGCAGGTGCTTATGCTGGTGAGCTAAATCCCCAGCTTCTTTGAAAGTTCTCTAAGTGACCTTATTGTGCTGTGGTCTTGTTCCATTTAAAGGGAACAAAGGAGGAGAACCTATGCCTCAGGTAGCTTTCTTATTCACCCCCTAATTCCAACCTCAGTGACAAACGAAGCTTTAGAAAGTTTGCCCAGATGGAGGAGCTCAGTTGTGAAGCTGAAAGAGACCCACGAGATCACAAACACGATGAGGCCGATGTGTCATCCAAAACAAATATTTATCAAACGTCATATTTCAGGCCATGTACAAGGTGTTAGGAACACAAATACATAAGATAAAGTTCCTGACCTCAAAAATTTCTGCTCTGGTTAGAAAGATATGACAGTGTTAGTCACACAGAACAAGATGAAACAGGTCCTTGGGAGCACAGCCCAGGGAAATAAGGGAAAGTTTTGAAGTGAGAAGAGATTTGAGGTGGGTTTCAAGTAACATTTTGATCAATGGAAATGAAGCAAAAAGATTCCAAAGGAATGAATAGCTAGAGCAAAGTCACAAGAATAAGAAAGTGGATGGGACTCTGAGGAATCATAGGAACCTGGTCCAGAAAGTGGTAAAGAGATTGGAGATTAAAATTAGAATTTGGTGAAGGACCTCAGAAGCCCTCCACTAGGAACTGACAGATGTCATGGAAGTCAGCAAGTCTGTATGTATGTCTTCAATAAAGAAGGCCACTTCAACTATTTAAGACTAGACAGTGTCACCATCAGATCTAAAACAAATGGAATCTCATCTATATGAATTTTTCATAAATGCATCTGAAATGGTTATTTTCTGCCCTCTGGAAACTTTCTGTATAGCCCTTAGCACATTTAGGTTCTTCTATACCAGCAAGAGTAAAACTGCCTAGAGATATCACTTATTCTTCCTAAATCTAATGGAGTTTAAAAGTCCGGGTGCCCTCCTTGCTTCTCTCTCTACTCTGGGCAACCTGAACATACTATGTTGAAGTTTTGTGCCTTCTACATGTGTTTTTCTGCCCAGAGTACTCTTTCTTCTCTTCTTTGATAACTGTATGTGTTGATTAAACTCTTAAGTCACTGGCTCTGTGCTCTTTCCATAGTATTTTTGTAGGGATGGCTAATAAACCACTTGTTACTTTTATTGTGTTCATTCACATTTCTATTCCCCCCACCCCAGCTGTGAGCTACTGGAGACAGGAACCTGCTCTTTGTCAACTTGCTATCATCAGGTCTCAGCATAGAGGCTGGCATGTCAATGATGCCAACTGAATAAACAAAAAAACACTCACCAGATATTGTGAAAGCTCATACTTGGCTATTATGCCCTTTAATGTTTAGGTACAGGTTTGGGGGGCATTTTTTCCATATTTAAAACCATTTCACAAGGTCTCAAACATTGTTTTTCTGAAACATTCATTTACATAAGCAAAATGACACTTTATTAATTTATTTCTGTAGAACAAGCACCGAAATAGCTTTTTAGAAAAGAGATAATCTGCTGAAGAAAAACTAAGGTTAATGCATCTTTGGCTAAAGAAAATATAAATACCACTCAAAAAGGCTTCTACAAAGGACTGAAACCAACTAAAGGGGTCAAATATCTCCTAAGGGAGGTGACAATGGGTTTGAGGACTTGCTGGGTGGTGAAAAAGGGAGGGAGGGGCTTTTTGTGGATTTTGTTGATTTCCAATTCCTTAAATGTATTCCACCAGTTGGGGGATTAAAAGGTTTACTGGTGAGAGTGTCCGTTGTCAAAAGACTAAGGATAGATTCTATAATCCTGTAAAAGAGAACTCCGGCAGTTTCTCAAACAGGAATGCCATATTTGGTGTCTCAGAAGTAATTTTGTCCTTTGTTATACTCACTCAGTTCTTCTCTAACAATCCTGCTTTCCCTGGAAGAAATGACAGGCTTAATTTGTGCCTCGATGTACGAGTGCTTTGTTTGTAAGATACTTTGTCCATTTCTCCTTGCAGTTCTATTAGTTTTGGCCTCCTGTATTTTGACATGCTGTTGTTGGGTGCATACACATTAAAGGCTGTTTTGTTTCCTGGGAGAATTGAGCCCTTTGTCATTAGGTAATGTGCTCTTTGTCATCCCTGATAATTTTCCTTGTCCTGAAGTGTGCTTTGTCTGAAATTAATATAGCTTTCTTTTAACAGCATTAGCATGTTTTGTGGGCTGTATTGTGTCCATCACAAAAATTCCTCCCTGAAGTTCTGATTCCCAGTGCTGAAAAGGTGATTTTATTTGGAGATAGGGTCTTTAAAGAGGTAATCAAGTTAAAATGAGGCCATTAAGATGGGTTTTAAGGAGCATGAAACTGTTCTTACATGAAGAGGAAATTTGGATGAAGACACATACCGGGAGAAAACATTGCAAAGACTTAGGGAGAAGATAGTCATCGATAAGCTAGGGAGAAAGATATGGAACAGGTCCTTCCTCCAAAGCCTTTGGAGAAAAGCAACAGTTCTGGCACCTTTAACAGATTTCCAGCCTCCAGACTATGAGAATATAACTTTCTATTGTTTAAGACACCTGGACTGTGGTACTTGCTATGGCAACCCTAGTAAACAAATGCAAAATCTCATTATTCCTTATCTGATTTTTTTTTATTTATGTGCATCTTTACATTTAAAATGGGTTTCTTGTAGATAGCATGTGGTTGGGTCTTATTTCTTTTATTTACTCTGACAATCACAATGGTATATTCAAACAATTCGCATTTGAAGTTGTTATAATGTAGATTGTTTAATATCAATCATGTTTGTAATGTTTTCTATTTATTGGACTTGTTCTTTGTTCTCTTTCATTTCCCCATCTTTTCTATCTTTTCTGGCATATCAATTATATGTCTTTTGGAATGTTTTTATTTATTGCCCCGGAGTTTGCAATATACATTAATAAATAATCCAAATTCACTTTTAAGTAACATCATATCAGGTACCTTATAACAGCACATTCTAATTCATCACTCTCATCCCTGAAAATACTATTGCCATTCACTTTACTTATCTACATACTATAATCACCCAATATATTGTTACTATTGCTTATCTGAACCGGTCATTGGGTGGCTGAAAAGCACTGGAGCAAAAAAGATAAAACACCACATTACTGTAATAAAATGTAGATACTGACGTATCTCTCTCCCAAAAGTTTGCATTATAAAGTAATCACCTGAAGGAAAGAGCCATTACACCTAGAAATCTCATAAATAGTAGCTAAGGAAACATTTGGGATTAGTGTAGAAAGATGCTAATATTTGGAAATGCACAGAACTAAGAGCGATTGGTTTGGCATATTCCAGGTTAAGCCAAGGGAAAGGATTAAAGGTAAAGAATATTGAGAGTTTTAGTTTGAAAAGAACAAAGAATGTGTGAAGGTAAATAATGGAAGAGAAAGTGAGAAAGCAGGGTTAGGCCTGTACATCTGCACATCTGTTATGTACCATTGTTATTCATGATAATAATAAAGATACTACAAAATCCAAGGTGCCCTATAAATTGCTAAAGATTAAATGACATTTAACATCATTTAAACACTAGAAATTCTTAGTGTGTTCTAGCTGAAAACACAGTATAAAGTTGCGTCTCTGAGGGTGAGTTTGAATGCTACAGGTTGTGAGTATGAGGAGTTGAGATTAGTGAGTGAAGCAAAACTTACATAATCAAAACTACTCTTGAAATATCTTTAAATTGTCTATAGAGCCATTGAGTATGGCTTTATAAATACTGCCTTACATGACTCCTATGCACACTGTTTCTAGAATAGCTAAGCTAGCTGATCTAACGCACAATAAGTAGAGTGGGAGAGGGGTGGGGTCTTTAAAGCAGATATTGGGCATTTAATCTATTCCACATGTAAAATGATTATAAAATTTTTACATGATAAGTGGAAGGTGAGTGGGAATTCTAAGTGTTTTCGTTTGCTTGTAGCATGTATTCCTGGTTTAAATTTGATCTCTATAACCTTAATATATGTGAACAGATTGTTTGCTGATGGAGTGTGTGTGTGTGTGTGTGTGTGCGCGCGCGCGCATGCACCTGAGCATATGTAGTGCAAGGAGTCCCCGAAGCAGATAGCTAGGGGATTAAGTAATAAAATCAGTGAACACATTACATCTAAGTTTAAAATGGTATCATCATATAGTAGAAACAAGTGCAGTTTTGTGTCTATAGTAGTTTAAATTCTCTTGATTGAAAGCATTAGAAGTCAGCCAGGCAGGGTGGTGCAGGACTGTAATCTCAGTCCTCTGGGAGCCTCTGGGAGACTGAGGCAAAAGGACTGCAAACTCAAGCCCAGCCTTGGCAATTTAGGAATTCAGTAAGACTGTCTCGAAAAATAAAATAATCTGGAGATGCAGTTCAGTGTGAAGGCCCTGGGTTCAAACTCTGGATGCCAACAACGATGACAAGGACGATGATGGAGGGAGGTAGTAGAAGTTTACCTGAGCTTTAAAATAGTTAAAGAAAAAAGAAGGGCGGTTTTTGGGTTTTTTTTCCTTTTTTTATATCTTTGGGGATTTAACCAGACCAAGGAGTAGAGATGCAAGTAAACCTGGAATGAACCAGTGCCAGGAATTCAAATGTGCTTCAAATTCTATTTTTTGTGTGTCTAATCATTGCCACCCCCCCAACTTTCATGACTTTTTAATTAAATTTTCAAATAGGTCTAGGGCTTTATAAAGAATAAGAACTGCTGCTATTATTTCACCAGTTTCAAAGAGAAGTAAAAGAAATAAATAATAATAAAGGCTTTATTTGCTTCAAGTCATAAATTTCTAACTGCTTATTTTCCTTTTTTTATTGTGGTAAACCTACATGAAGGACACAAATCTTAAGTACACAGCTTGATGAACTTTTACGTATATAATCACTCCAGGTCAACACATAGAGCATTACTGATACCCCAGCAAACTAATCTCACCCCAAAGGTAATGGCTAGTAACACTTTTCTTTTAAAATTTCTGTCTCCGCTGACAGGATGGTGGAATGATGGAACGCACAGAGAAACGGAAGCCATTCAGAACTGTAGTAGCTATTTCACCAATCATCACTACCAAAGGAATCTGGTGAAGTGAGTGGCTTTCCAATCTTTAACATGACACGCCCCCAAAAAATACAACTATTTCTTAATATCACAACTTAGAAGATTCAGAAAATACGTGTTTTTTCACCTCTTTACACTAATAATAGGATCTACAAAAAGAGTGGCTTCTTCTTCATTCTCTAGTCTATAGAATGAAAAACATAGTGCTAAGGACTGAAAATGGTTGGGGCTCCTCTCCAAACCCGTATGTTCAAATGCCACGCCCCAGTGGTGGTATTGGTGGGGGAGGGCTTACAGCGGTAATTAGGATCTGTGAGCATCGTCCTTATGAGTGCAGTTATTACCTTTATTTATTTTTTTTCTATTTTTAAAGAGGGTAAAATTAAATGTAACAAAACAGATCATAAGATAACAGTGTAAGAAACACAGATTTCAAAGCAAGACAACCAGAGATCTTCACTGTCTATCATATTGTCTCTTGTTTTCTTTCAAATAGTTGTCCATATCTTCACATATAATGAATTTATACAAAGCAAAATAGTATAGAACTGATCAGAACAGGATGATGAAGGCATTTTAGGTCTTTTCAAGATCAGATAATAGGGAAGTCAACAATGGCTGTCATAGTGTCTCTCATTCTCTTCCATACCTTCATGTATGTTGAAATTAAACAAAACAAAACAGACTAAAATCACTCTGAACAAAGAATAATAGTATGCTGGATTTCACATCATGACACTACAGAATCAGCACTGGGTACCTTAGTGTCTCTTTTTCTTCAAAGTAGCTGTTCATTTCATCTTGCATTATATTATCAATTCTCATAAACTTTTTGGAAGTTCTACGCATGCATGAGTCTCTGCCTATATACCTATCCTCCCTGTATTAGAGGAAAAAACAAAACAAACCAAGACAAAACAAAACAAATTCCTAGAAAAACACAAAACTAAAAAGACATATAAACAGCAATAGCAAAGATCCCAGAACACTGACAATACAGGCCTTCAAAACAAAGTGGTATGAGCATAACTAGGGTTGTTATTTTACATAATGATCTTCAAGAGTTCCTCAGATCACCATACAATAATGTGCACAATTGTTCCAATCCTATGAATGTTAACTATTTTGTTCTAAGAACTTATAGAGTTTATTTCACTTATTTTAAAAAAGACCCCAGAGAGTACTCTAGTGCTCTTTTTCTACCTCAGGTGCATAAAATGAGAACTTGGCAGTCTGCAACCTGGAAGAGGATCCTCACCAAAAACTTACCATACTAGTACTTGATTTACATGTCCACTCTTCAGAACTGAGAGAAATAAATTTTTGTTGCTTATGCCACCTAGATCTGTGGTATTTTGTTATAAAAACCTGAACACATGGATATCAAGGATTTAGCTTTAAGCATCTCTCTTTTTGAGAAATCAGCTAGATTGAAAGTAGCATCCCACTTCTAGTCCCAAATACCTGAGAAGCATATCTTTTAATTTAAATCAAGGGTCTGCTCCTGGACCAAAACACTCCAGTAAGGAAACTGAGTTTATGCTTGGACAACATGGTTGCCAGGGGCTCCTAACTGTTGGTGTTCAGATTGATAGAGGGGAAAGACATTCCCAGATTACTGTATGTCTGGTATGAGTTTGAGTTCTCTAAAACTGAAGAATGAAGTTTACGAATAGTGGAGGTTAAGAGCAGAATATATTTGAGAGAAATCAAGCTTCTGTCCGAGAGAGACAGAAGAGGTCCCAAGTGCATTGCCAAAGACTCTGTCTTTTCTAGGGACTTTTATAGAGCAAAACCACGAGGTGAGGCACGTCTAAGGTGGGGAAAACATGGGAAGGTGGGCACGAGGTGGGACAGAACTATGATCAACCAGTAAGACTACAAGTGTAATTACTTAGGTAAAATTGATTAAATTGGGATCAAATGGGGAGGTGAGTCACACAGCAAACAGGCATGAATACAGAAACAGAACCTTTGGCTGTTGAGGGTTGGAATAGTGACTCCTGACTTCCTCAAGGTGATCCATGCCTATTTAGAACATCAATCCCTGAGGTTTATACTTAGGGTGTGGTTGCATTTGTTTTGTCTTTTGTCTTGAGGTCTGGCCCACTGGGAGATGTCTTTCTCTTCCAAGGTTACAAGATGTCTGGTCTTACGTGCTGGCTCCTTCCAGCCCTATCTGCCTGCCTATAATATTTCTATCTAACCCAGCTGCTTATAACAAGATCTTGAGAGGAAAAGTTGTTCCCAGAAAAAAGACTGGGATGATAATTGTGCTGAATTAAGGTTGACTGTAGTCTCTTCTTTACAGTACTAGAAAAATTATTAATTCATGTGGCAAATATATATTGTTTAGTTAGCATAATCATGGCACTGTGCTGGGTTCTAAGTAAATTATACATATATATATATATATATATATATATATATATATATATATATATATACTTTTCCTTAAGAAATTGAGAATCTATTGGAAGACAGACAAAAAGACAAGAAATTCTACTAAATATGCTAAGTACTACTAATAGGATAAGCATAGATTACAGCAGTGTAAGTCTTAGTTACTTTTCTTGTTGCTGAGACAACATATCCAACACCCAAAGTTAAAGAAGGAAAAGTTTATTTAGCTCAGTTTGTAGAGGTTTCAGTTCATAATCAGCTGGCTCCAAGTCAGGGTGGCACATGGCAGAAAGGCAACAGTTCATGATGGAGGATGACAGTGAAGCAACAAGGAGAGACAGGACTCTTTCTGTCCCTAATATTGCATGCAAGCCCCTAGGGTAAGTGTGACACTTATACCCTTAATCTAGCATTGGACAGTGAATCAATCAAAGATTTTAGATTCAGCCACCTCTGAAAAGCCTGCCCCCACATGACTACGTGAAGCTTTGGGGGAACATCTAGACGAAAATCCTAACAGTATATTAGCCTATAAGGGGTTATTAAGCATAGACTTCAGAGGTTGAAGAAAGTTTCCAAGAGACAATTTTTTAAATTCAGTCTGAAAGAATGGAGCGTAATTTCTTTGCTCTATGAGTGAGGGAAGAGAAAGTAGGGAAAATAAGCAAAAATGGTATTCCAAGAAGAGAGGGTAACGGTTTTTAAAAAAATATTTTATTATAGAAATCATAATAGAATTTTGATGAAGCTATTGATAACTTTTAAAATTAATTTGGTTTTTTTCTCCCAAGAAAACAGTGTATTATTTTTCTATACGTGTGAGTCTTTGTATCCTTTATGAAATAGAAAGTTGAGGTTTGAAGCACAGATTTTTTTCTTAGATAAGATTTGTGTGCTACAATTTGTAATAGCCAGATCTTGGAAACAACCTAAGTGCCCATCAACTGAGGAATGGATAAAAAAGTTGTGGTATTTTTATACAATGGAGTACTACTCAGCTATAAAGAATGATCACATTGAGATATTTATAAATAAATGGATGCAAATTGAGACCATACTCATAAGCAAAATAAACCAAACTCACATGTGTAAACACCATACAGTCTCCCTAGTGTAAGAAATGGTAAGAGCACATAAGGTTTTATGGTAATCATGATTCCCCATTACATTGCTTTAAAGCCTTATAATGTTTTCATTCACCAGTTGGAATAGTTTTATTCTGTTTTGTTTGATTTTATTATGTGTGATGGTATGAACAGCTATTTTGAAGAAAACAAGACATTATGGCAGCCATTGCTGATTTAATATCATCTTGCTTTGAAGTCCTACCATGCTTTTGTTCTTCTATTACCATTGGTTCTATCATGTTGTGTCTTATTGGATTTTAATATATGTGATAGTATAGACAAATTTTTTATGGAAAGTGAGATATTATAGTAGCCATTGTTTGTTTTCTGTTATTTGGTTTAGAATGTCCTGTAATACTTTCATTCTCGTGAATGGTTTTATACTATTTTGTTATGTTTGATATTATTGTGTATGAAGCTATGCTCAACTATTTTAAAGAAAAAGACATTATAGTAGCTACTGTTAATATCTGGTTGTCTTGTAAAGTGCTGTGTTGTTTACATTGTTCTGTTCTGATCTGCTTTGTTCTGTCCTCTTTTGTTTTATTCTCTTTAAAATAAAATTTTAAAAAAAGATTTGTGTGCTACTACTGTTACTAAGTGAAATCTTGATCTCAGGCCTCAATTTTCTAGTCTATAAAATGGGAATGACTATGAAATTTACTTTTGGGGTTGCCCTCGGGATTTCCTTCACTCTTTTTGTAATACTTCTTTCTACCCCCCATTCACCATTTGGCTTCTCAGTTTTCCAAAGAGGTCTTGTAATTCCCTAGAAACACAAATTTATTTTTGTTAGTTTTGAATGTGATCTTTTTCTCCCACTGCATTTTCAAATTTGTGATTGCTATTTAGGAAAGGTGCTTCTTGTAACATCTTATTGAACTTTTAAAATTAATTCCCATAAATTTTTCGAGAAAGCAACCATAATTCCAGAGAAGATTTTTTTCCATTTTCTTTCCAAATGTATATGTAGTGTTTTGGTTGGCCTCATTGAGTTCTGTTAGGATCTCAGGAAAACACTGCCTAGTAGGCCTGCCCCTGCCAACTTTATGGTCAGGATAAGAGATAGAAAAAACAGATTCACACACTATATGTCTAAATATTTATATATTTTAAATCAAGCCATCCAGTTGAAAAGTTAACTTCTTACATGGTGTCCTAACTTATTATATATATATATATATATATATATATATATATATATATATAATGAGAAAGTCAGGTTCATACTTAAAATTCTTAAGTATGTCTCTTAATTTTATTTCAGGTATCTTTTTTCAGAACTGAACACCAGTGCTTCAAAAGATATTACTGAGCTGGGGATTTAGCTCAGCAGTATAAGTGCCTACCTGTCAAGCATGAAGTTGTGAGTTTAATCCCTGGTACCAAAGAAAAAACAAAACAAAAAGAAAACACAAGGGGTTGTTTAACTCTTGCATAAAAAGATTTTCCCAAGTGATGGACTAATACTTTAATTTTTCTCCTTAGAGTGAAGGTTTGATGAACACCTCATTCCTAGGGCCAATTGCAACAAAAACAAACATCATCATCTGGTATGCTGTCAAAGAAAATCCAAATTACTTAGCAAATTTTTAGAAGGCTTTACTTTAGAAACTGACTTTCAACAACTTCTTAGGGCTAGAGAATCATCGTCCACAACTGCTACCTCCTCTCCCATTTCACTGTAAAAGTTTAAGAACTGAATTTCCATACAGATGGTTTGAACATTTTATGACTTCCAAAGGCAATACTGTAAGTGGATATATTCTAAGCAAGTCATCTGAATATACATATTTTATAAAGATCTATATCTGGGAGTTACATCACCCAGAGAAGGGGACCAGTGACCTGCACAGGGCTTCAAAGCCAGCCATCTGTTTGTTGTGATGGTGGCAGCTGGTCTAACTGGAATAACTTGGAAGGAAGTTACACAAATCAGTCGTGAGATCCAGCTCCGACACAAACAGGCTGAACTGGTGTGAGTCACTTAACATTCCTTGTTAAACTTCAAAGTCATTACATATAAAACTGGAATAAGAACATCTCCATTAAGCACTCCACCAGTTTCTAGAGACGTATCACGCTCTGTCTGAATTTCCATTTCTGTGCTTGTTCCAGTTAAGATATATACTCCTGTACTGTTTGCCTCACGGGGCTTTGGAGATGAGGGGAATAAGGTACAACCTTTCTGAATTTCAGTTTCTACACATGTAAAGAGTTCATTCAGTTTCTACAGACGCAATAGTCTAGGAAGAGAATTCTAATAAGAACACAGGAAAATATGCAGGAAAGCTTCAAAATACAGGGGGCATTACAAATGTAAGTGGTTTTAAAACGCAAAATACTCAAAACAGCTTGTGCTTCTTTTTCCTCCGGTTTTAGGGTTACAACTCCACATTGTGAATTTTAAGAGTTGTGTCTGGTTTGGCACTCAACACCCAACACCCAAGCACCACACTCGTCCCTTTTGGTTTCAGGGCTCAGAGAGGGTGGAGCCCAACCCTCCACCGCCCCCGGGAGACGCCCCGCCCCCGACGACGCCCCTCCCCCTTCCTGTGCGCCTGCGCGGTGATCACCAACCGGCCTCGAGCGCTCTGGCGGGAGGTAAGGGGCTCGCGAGAGGCTGCTGGGGACGTCGGACCCCGACTGGTGCCAGCCCAGCGTAGGGAGAGGTGCCGGCCGGGCCATGGCTCGGAGGTGTGAGCCCTGTGGGGGCTCCTTCCAGATCAAAACTGGCAGAGCCCCGGTCGGTTTCGGTTCTGGAAGAGCTGTTCCAAGCGGGTGCAGGGAGGCCGCGGACCGGGCGAGAGTGATGGCTTCCCGGGTTCCGGGTGGAAAAGTTTCCGGCGCCTCCTGGGGCCGGCGCACTGCGGGCCCCAGGCCACTGGGTGTCTGCTCCGGGTTTGCCTGCCCAGCTGTTGTGGGCGTGAGCGTTTGGTGTGTATGGCCCAGGTGTGCCGCAGGCGACACCGAGAGCGCTGACGCGGCGCTCGGAGGTACAGAGGGGCTCGGGAGCCCGAGGCCTCAGCCTCCCTCCGCCAGCCTGACCGAGGGGTGCCTGCCGGTGTGACACCTGGCTCCAGCCCTTCAAGTGTGCGAGGCTCAGAGAAGACACACGGTGGGACCACGGACTTGTCCTCTCCAGATTTTCTTCCCTTGCATCAGTTTGAAACACAAAAGATGAGCCCGAGGAAATGAGGTGCCACCAGCACGCCCACACATGGCACCCCTGGGTGTTTCTTTGAGGCTGTGGTGTTGTCAGCACTTTGACTTTTTCAGGGATAGGCCTTTTCACTTACTTTCTTAACCACGGGTACCCTCCATCCCAAATCAGGAACATGTACTCATCTCAGATTAGTTGTAAGCGCTTATTGACAACGTTTGTAAAGTACCAGGCGCACTTGTGGTGACTCTTCTTGCAAATAGTAGTGCAATGAAAATAATTGCGGTTTTATGACTTGTAAATGTTTGTATCTTATGTGAAGCTGTAATTCTTTCGGAGGGGAATGTTGAGACGAGGTCTCGCTACGTGGTTTCGGCTGGCCGTGAACTCACTGTGTAGCTCAGCCCAGGCTCTAACTCACAGGGATTCTGCCTCAGTGTCCCTAGTGCTGGGATTACAGGCGTGCGCTACCACACCCGGTGAAACTTTAATTCTTGTACATCGTAAAAACTTACATTGAAATATATTTACGGTTACCGAAAAGTTTTAAAAAAGTAATGAATTTTCACTTCCGTTAAGGTTAACATTGACCATGCCATTCATTCTGCAGTTACCCAAAGCAAGAAATTATCAGAACAATACTGAGCATTTTTAAACTTCATCTTATTTATTTGGGATGTCCTTTTTGTTTTCTAGGATCCAATCTAAGATCTTCCCATTGCATTTAGTTGTCTCGTCTACATCATGTCTTCCAGTTTGGGACAGTTCCTCAGTATTTTCCTGTCTTTCATAATTTTTGCACTTTTGAAGAGTCCTAATGGTGTCCTATGATTTATCATGATTAAGGTTATGCTTTTTTGTTAATGCCACAAAAGTGTGCCTGCCTTTTTCAGTTGACCTCATCAGGGTGCATGATGATGACTTGCTGCTTGAGAAATTAATCTTGATCACTTGGTTAAGGTAGTGTCTGGTAGGACACTAATGCAAAAGTACTATTTTCCCCGAGTTCATATTTAGGAAGAAACTTTTAAACTAAGCAAATATTGTGTCTCTTCAAACTTTTAAACTAAGCAAATATGTCTCTTCAATCTTTCCCATCATAAATTTAGCAACCATTGTTGGATCTTGCCTTCAGTAATTAATGTGTGTTCTAATTGTGATTTTCTATTTCCCTCATTCCTTCTATTTTAATCAACTGTAATTCTTCTGTAAGGAAGAGCTGTCTATTTTCCCCATTTATTATTTGTATTCAACTATTGTAGACGTACGGACTCATATAGTTATTTTATTTTATTATTATTCATTTTATGCCTCAAATTGGCCAAGGCTGGATGATTGGGAATTTTTTTGAGGTTGCTTTTTGTACCCTTCTGATAGGCCTCTTCTTTTTAGAGAACTTTCTTGCTGACATTGTAAGATTCTTCAAACCCTGTTTTGTTTCCCCTGCCCCACACCTGGAATCAGCCACTTGTTCAGGGACCTGTGATTTCTATTTTTGGAGAAAGGTATTTAGACATCAAGATCTGTGCTGTAGATGTGCTCTTTACTACTGGGTTGTCATTGTAGAAGGCATGAGTGTACATGTACACACACCCATGCGTATAATAAGATCTCTATTTCTGTACTTACCTGTGTATTTTTTAAAACAGACGTTTAGCCCAAATAACTGATTCTATTCTTACACCACTGGATTCATGGTAGCTCTGTCTTTTATGTGTAACTCTAGTAGTGAAAAACTAGAACTCATATTCTGTAAAATATTTATTTGCTCAGTCCTCATATACACTTAAAGTAATTTTGTGACTTCTAACATATACCCCTGAGAGAAACATACAATGCTGGTATATGGTGCAGAATTTTTGTCTTTAGCCTTATTAGTGTTCAGTGAAAATACTGTTTGCTGTCTTCACTTATTTCCATGCTGTTATACTAGTCATTTATAGTAAGGCTAATCTTATTTTTGAGAGTTTATATTTCATTTTAGGTTTCCTATAATCATGTTTTTAAAAAATTTATAGCAGCATTCATTCTTTGTGGTATATAGTTATATATAGATTTTGACAAATGCATATGGTTGTGTATATGGCACTATAGTCATAATGGAAGAATAATTCCACATACCAAATATTTTATCATACTTTTTAAATATTAAAAAATTTAATTTCATGAAAATTTGGGGAATTAAGCATTTGTATATATTTTGCTTTGTCTTTTTTAGGAATTTTACACAGGTGAGATCTTAATGTAAATGCATTCTCCTCATGTTTTAATTATATCAGAAATATGTTCAAATTTTATGACTGAAAAATCTAGAAATTCCAAACTGTATTTTTGGGTGTTTTGTTTTGTTTTTGGTACTGGGAATTGAACTCACGACCTTGTGCTTGCCAGGTAGGTGCCTACACCACTGAGCTAAATCCCCGGCCTTTCAAACTGTATTTTTACTCATTATTCAGTAACACTTCTAAACCATGTTTCAATATTGGATTAGTATCTTCCCATAAAAATTTACAAATGCTTGAGCAGTTTCTCCACTGCTAAAGAGCATTTTGTTTCCAAGCATGATATACGCAGTTATTTGAATATATATATGAATATATATATGAATATATATGAATATATATGAATATATATGAATATATATGAATATATATATGAATATATATATGAATATATATATATTTTTTTGCCTTTTTGACACAGGGTTTCACTATGCAATTCAGGCTGGTCTTGAACTTGTGGAGATCCTCCTGCCTCAGAGTAATTACATTAGGTTTTATAATACTGGAAAATTAGGATCACCCTTAATAGCCAAAAATAGATGATTAAATTTTGAAATATATGCATAATGTAATACTGTGCTGCTAGAAAAAGTTGTAAATAGAAATTATTGCATGGAAATCCTTTTCCTAATATTTAATCATATTATTAAAGTAAGTCCTTTACCATTCCACCCTTTTGGGTTTATTTTCTTTATTATTAAAATATGTCTTTTAGTAGTTTTTTTTTTTTAATGAGGGGCTTGGTAATCAACTCTCTCAGTTTTCATATGTCTGAAAATGATTATTTTACCTTCCCTTGCCAGCAAGGCACTTAACACTGCTGAGCTAAGTCCCCAGTCTCTATTTTTCCTTCCCTGTAAATGATAATTTAGGTTTTTACTAAGTCCTCAGCACTTTGAAGCTATTCCTCTCTTTTGATGTACTGCTTTGATGAAAAGTTTCCTGCATTTGTTGTTTTCATGTGTCTGGTATTTTTTATTTTGTTTTGCTGTGTAGTAGACTGAACCCAGGGCCTTCATTCTGAGCTGCCTCCCCAACTCCCCCCACAAAGTTGCCCAAAGTTGTTAAACTGCCATGTGATTCTTCTGTCTCGGCTTCCCAAGGTGCTGGCTGGGATTACAGGTGTGTACCTCCACCCCAGCTCATTTATCTTTTTTTTTTTTTTCCCCCCCTTGAGACAAGATTTCCTGTAGTTCAGTCTGGCCTCTAGATCCTGCTGTCTCAGCCTTCCTGAGTGCTGGGATTATAGGTATGGGCCAACACATACAGTTTACCTTTTATCAGTGGTTTGCTTTGTAATGTTTTTCCTTTGTCCTTGACAATCTATAATTTTCTTTACATGCATTTAGGTGTTATTTTTTATTTATGCTTGGGGCATATGTGCTCTTTCAATTTGAGATTTTAAAAAGTGGTTTAATTCTCAGCAGTCTCTGAGTAATTTCTTTTCACCATTTCTTTATTCTTTCCTATTTGTCATTCAGTTCATTACTTTTATCCTTTGTAGCCCATATCTTTTTAATTTTTTTTTACCTTTTTATTTCTCTGTGTTCTGAATGATATCTTCTAGTCAGTTTTCTTTTTAGCTGTGTAGTTTAGGGTTTAAACTATTGTTTGAGGTTTTAATTCTAGATATTTACTTGGTTTATATCCAGATTGGCCTTATTGCTTCATAATGGCACCTAAATTTTCAGAGTACATTCCTTTCTTTTTATCTTTGGATATTCAAAAATAGATTTATGTAATGTTCTTTTTAGATTACTCTTATCTCTAGCCCCTTAGCTATGAATTTGCCTGTCTTATTGGTTCTGTAGACAATCTCTACTTCCATTCACTACCCTCTGTTTTTGGTGCCTGGAAATTTTCTTTCTTTACTTATGTATCAGACATAAGAACCAAGTTATTAGTGCATAGGTAGTGAAGACAGTCTTTATGACCAACACTTGAAAATTTTCATCTGTGAAAGGAAAAAATAGAACATTTAAAGTTTTGGTTTTTAAAATTAGTACATATTAGTTATACACACTAGTGGTTTTCATCTTGGCATATTCATACATTTACAAAACATATTTTGATAATTTCCCCCCTATTACCCCTTCTCCTTTTCTTCCTCCTCCCTTGGTCCCTTTTCTCTGAGTCTTCTACTTTCATGTCATCTCTTCGTCTTCTTTTTTTTTTAATAACCTGCTTTTTTTAGTTTTATTTTTATTAGTACATGTTTACATTCAATATGGGAGTTTGTACATGTACATATCTTCTTTTCTTAGATTTCCTTAAGGAGAGAATAGAGTAGCAGTTTGTAATGTTTTAGTGGGTGATGGATCTCTGTGAAGGTCTCTTAAAATCGATGGAGACCAAGTTTGTCTTATATGTGAACATTTAATCTCTATGATCCCTGGGCTAAAACACCCTAATCCAGTGGGCTTAACCGGGTCAAACATTTTAAAATGGGAGAGTTTGGGGCTAGTGAGATGGCATGAGGGTGTGGTGTACAATACTGATTTTCAAATTCGGCCAAGCAGTGGAATTTCTTATTCACATAAAATCTCATAAGCTGCAGTTTACAAAATATATGTAAGTAAATTTTCTCCAGTTGAAGCAAGGGTTGGATCTTGCAACCTTCTCACTTTCTGCCCCAAAGGCATAGTTTTGGACTTTCTGGACCACTGGTTAAAAAACACTGGTGTACACCTATAGTCCCAGCACTCTAGAAGGCTAAGGCAGGACGATCCAAGTTTAGGCTCAACCTGGGCAATTTAACCTGTCTTAGAGTAAAAAGTACACAGAGGGCTAGGGATGTAGCTCAGTGTGAAGGTCTTAGGTTCCCTCACCAGTAACGAGTGCAGGTGTGCGCGCGCGTGCGCGTACACACACACACACACACACACACACACACACACAACTGCTAGTAGAGTAGGACCAGAAAGTTTCTCTATGTCCAATATAGACAAAGAAAAACTTCAACGGTATACTCCTAATTAAAAAAATGTTCACATACTTACATAGAGAAAGGCCCAGTGGCATATATGAAAATGTAAAATAGTATCTAAAGATGAGGACTTCATTGTTATTTTTGTCTTCATTTATTTATATTTTCTAAACATTCTACAGTAATTATATATGTATGTATATATATAATATAATATATATATATAAAGGATTTTGAAATAACATGGTTTCATAAAGAAAAGCAAACCACAGAAGTTCAGCATTATGTTGAATATGTATTTAGAGTAAGTTGTAAATCTACCTAATTGTTGACTTCAAAATAATGGAAACCGATTTCAAAAACATTCTGAAAGAAGTATTTTCCTTTTAGGTTTTTTGTATGAGTGGAGAAGACAGTTGTTGGAAGAGGAAGTGATAAAATATTTTTTAGGATGTTTGAAGATGAGGAAAAAGTGAAATTACGCCGTCTTGAACCAGCGATCCAGAAATTCACTAAGATAGTAATCCCAACAGATCTGGAGAGGTTACGAAAGCACCAGATAAATATTGAGAAGGTGAGATTTTTCATTTTCTATCACAATAAAGTAACATAATGTGATTTATATTTGTTGTACATTTCAGACAAATTGAGATTAGACATGAGACTTTGTTAAAATGCCTAACTTTTGTTGATTTAGCAATTTTTTTAAAAGTTGGTATTCTTTAATTTGCATTTCTCAAATGACCAGTGATGTTAAATGTTTTTAGGTGAATGGATGCAACTAGAGACCATTCTCACAAGTGAAATAAATCAGGCTCATATGTTTAAACACCACATTTTCTCCCTAGTGTAAGAAACTGAAAGTAAATAAAATCCAAAATTTATAATAGACATAGTAAAAGGGAAAGAAACTGCTCAAAGGGAAATCATATTGTTTGGTCAATTTTGCATGCCTTCATCTGGTAACCTGAGCAACTATTTTGAAGATAACAATATGTAATGTAACCACCATTGTTAAATTCCTATCATCTTACTTTGAAATCCTTTATCACTATTTTGTTGTTGTTGCCATCATTTGACTTTTGTTGTTTTTTTGTGTGTGTGTTTGATTGCCTTCTAGTTTTTCTGTGCTTTTTTCCTCTTTAAAAAAAGTTGGTATTTTGTTTCCACAAATCTAACTCTCATATATCCCTTTTTTAGGAAGAGATATAGGAATAGAGTGTATAACTTTTTAATCGTGTATGTTGAAGTTTTGGTTAGTAGTCAGAACAGTGCACAGTAACATAAAGGTGCAAAACTTTGCGTGATAGACCTGTTGTAACTTCATTTTTTCCACTCTTTTTTTTCTTCTTCTTCTTGTTTTGTCTTTTTGAGACAAGGTCTCACTGTGCAGTTTAGGCCAGCCTTGAGCTGCCTGAGCAGCCTTTGTAGCCCAGGTTGGTCTTGAACTCACAACCATCCTCCTGCCTCAGCCTCCAAGTGCTGGGATTACAGGCAATGCGCCACCACATCTGACTAGTATGCTTTTTGAACCTTGAGTGTGTGCCTCGCAGTAACTCTTAATCTTCTTCAGGTACATATATATTAAAGTGTACCTGAAGAGTACACTTGTTATATGAGCAAATTGCCTTACTTCACTCTTTTCTTTGAGGAAAGCCCAAAATTGAGAATTACTGCCTTGCCACTTACCAAAACAGGTAGAAGGAAGACAAACTAGTGTAAGGGTCTATGATAGAGGCTGCATAGAACCTGACTGGCCAGGGTCTGGTGGAGGAGTTGTGCCATTTTTGGCAATAGCAAGTTTACTGAGTACCGAGCATTGATTTGGCAGGTTGTATGATTTCTGTCGGACAGGTCAGTAATCCTTGTTCCTTGAAAAGGACCTCTCGCAGTGTAAATTTTAAGCTGTATGCCTCTCCATTGATTTTTACTGATTTTTATGTTTATTTTTGTGTGTGTGATGATTGGGCTGGAGGATGTAGTTATAAACACTATTCATCAACTTCAGCTCAGTAGCTTACACAAGAAAAGTGGCAGCTTTTCTACCATAGATACTACCTCTTTTGTTCATCTTTAAGACCTTTAAATTAAAGTATAGAATATAAGTGCCAAGAATATTGAGATGGGAATTTCAGTGCAAATTTGAAGATGTTTCTAGAATTCAGGATTAGTATTTTATCTTCCTTTAATTTCTTTTTCATTCATTAGCAGTAAGTGATGCTATGATTTTTAAAGATGGAAGTGTTGTCCAGCATTCTCGTCATGTGTGGAAACAAATTAAAGGGTTCCACATTTTGGTTAATTAGAGGGGCTGGCTCTCATAGTGTTGTAACTGTATGTAAATAGAATTATTTACTTTTGATTGAT
Source organism: Dolichotis patagonum (assembly GCA_004027295.1). Taxonomy (NCBI): domain Eukaryota; kingdom Metazoa; phylum Chordata; class Mammalia; order Rodentia; family Caviidae; genus Dolichotis; species Dolichotis patagonum. Next base: position 79,093 of record PVJX010003358.1, read on the forward strand.
CATTTCCAAGTGAGAAGTTTGATCAGGTAGATTGCAAAGCTTGGAGCTATACTGAAGTACTTGGTGACACAGATGATGTGAATTTAGTAGATACAGTAAATTGATTCTGAATGGTAGAAACAGGTGGGCCACTAAGGCCATTGCTTTACTGTCCTACTTTACCTTTGAGACATGGCATGTTGTAGCCTTCTTTTTTCTTATGTTTTTTGATACAAAAATGCTTGCTGTCATTACCCTCACATCTAGGCTACATGTATACCTTAATTAGTCATCAGTGGAAAAGCCTGAGAGAAAAGAAGTAGTGATAAATGGGTTAATTACTGACTTGATTAGTTGTACCAGATGTCATAATAAAATTATTTAAAAATTAATTACATCAACTCCTTCTCTACCTGAACAGTTTTCCTTTAGCATTTTGTGAAATTTTTACTTACTGAGAAATTTTAAGACATTACCAGAATACAGTGTGCAATGTAGGTAATAGTGTTAAGCCAAGCAGTTACTAATATGATTAGTTTTACTCAATTATTCAGCTGTCTGTAGGATTTCTGGTATATTTATGAAGGTAAATTTTTATTTAGGTAAACTGAATAGCATAGATTAATAGACATGTTATAGCAATGTAAAAACATTTAGAAGCTGCAGTGCTTACTCCGGACAAAAGGATTCAGAACTATATTTGGACTCCAGGTGCCTGAGAGTGCCTCACTATCAAAAAGGCATATTCTTCTTAGGGGAAAGGTGTAGAAAGATAAAATATTTATTATGCTGAACATCATTCATCCAATATGAATTTAACAGGAGAATGTCAGACTGGAGGGAAGTCGAAGGTAAGCCCGTAGCGGAGTGATTCTGCAGCAGGAGAACAATGAGCGCAGTGTGCTGTGGCACCTGGCTTGTGTTCCATAGGCCCTTCAGCATTGCACTGTATTACACATAAGCCTTATTAACATGTGGTCCTCCAATCTGAACTGTTAGCACTCAGCTTTCTTGGCTTATGTAAGACAGACTTAAGCATAGTTAATAAAAAACAAGATAGTAAGCTTGGAACATAGTTTTTTGTTTCATATTGTAGGAATTTGGAGGAAAACTTACTGGGTAGCACATATGCAATATTATATATTATTAATATATATATTATATCCTAATATATATATATCCTAATGTATATAATAATATACATTAGGATATATATTATTAAGTATTAGTATATAATTAAAATGGAAGTAGGAAAAAACTTGAGAATCATGTATTAAATAAAGTATTTTTTTTTAGTTGTTTAGACTTTGTCTTTAGCCTCTCAGGAGGGAGTGCTAGGGTGCAATGGCAGCTCCGCAGTTCTGAAAACCCAGCTTTTTTTTCTGTTGCTCGCGCATCCTCAGCTTGCTCCTGTCTCCTGTACTAGCTGTCCCATTCACATTCCCGTTAGAGGGCATACCCAGAATTATACATTTTCTAACTACGTTCCTTTTTTCTCTCAATGCACCCATATATATTTTCTTTTTAAAAGCGAATACTATCCTCGTTTGATGGAAGCAGTATCATGTCATGGCTGTATGGTATTTCATTTTTTAGAAGTTTTCTATTTTCTTGTCTTTGTTTTTCTTGCTTCTTTTCTTCTCTGCTTCATTCTTTTCTTCTGCCTCAGGATACTTTATTCTAAGCACTCCTTGACTGGCTGTTGATATTTAAGAGTGCTGATTGCATGATATAGGTTCTAATGTGTTTGTGTGTAGGAGGGTGCAGAGACCTGTTGTCTTGAGGAATGGAGAGGTGATGCATTTAATGGGGATCCACCGGATGTCAGTGTCTGTAGCTGTTTATCCTCCCGAGTCAGTGCTCCGCAGAGCAGTCCTTCAGTTCCAGTTTCCTAGCTGTTGGGGTGGCTTATTTGTTCAGAGGTGATGTTGTGGCAGGGTGGGGCTTAGGAGACCAGAAGGGTGGTTGTAGTATAAATTTTGTGACTATAACTCCGAGCTAGGGGGTGGAAGGTAGGCAAGGAGGAGAGGTAGCGCACTGTCTTTCAGAGATCCTTTGACAAGTTTCATCTTTCTGGTTGTGGTACAGTATCTCCTCTCTGCCCTTGAGCTTGCAGTCCAGGTCCTCCAGCTTCTCCAATCTGACTTCTCCATAAGCTGAAGTGCTGTCGTGTGTTTTAATGGGGACCAGGACAATTGCTTGAAAGAGAGCAGAGGATATCTGGCAGATTACCTGTTCCCTACATACATTCTCAACCAAGCTTCTGCTTCTTGCCCCACTATACACTCCCACTGTTCACCTGGTTGCTTGGTGTTTCTGGAGTAGAGCAGTGCCTGTGGCCTGCCTCTTGGTGGCTGTGTCCCCCGTCATCCACCCTTCTGCAGCGGTAAGTTTCAGCCTTATGTGATCTGCTAAATTAAGTGCAACTGGTCCTTATTTCCAGGTTACAGATTTTTCTCTTCTTTCTTTTCTTAAAGTAATTTTTACAAAATTGTGATTGTTTTATTAGTACCTGTTTTCAGTATATAATGACTACATTCCTTGTGGGGAGTCAGTACATGTACGTAACACATCTTAATTCTTTTTTATTCCTCTCCTCTTTCCCTTCCCCTGTTCTCTTTTCCTTTTACAAAAGACTTATTACCCTATTTTCTATTATCTATCATTTATTTTGCTCTTTAGTTATACTTTATCATATAAGAGAAACCATGTGATATTTAAATTCCTGCATCTATATTTATTTCACTTCACATTATGATCTCCAGATGCATGCATTTTCTATAAATTATTGATTTATCTTCTTTATTGCAGAGCAGTACTCCGTGATATATAAATACCACACTTCCTTTACCCATTCATCTGTTGATAGATATACAGGCTGCATTCAAGATTAACTATTATGAATTGTGCTGCTATAAGCACACGTATGTGTGTGTCACTGTAATACGATGTCTGTAACTCAGGAAGATACCTAGAAGGGGAACAGCAGGGACAAATGGAATTTCTAGTTTCAGTTTTTTGAGGAATCTTAATACTGGGTACAAATAGTTGTACTGCTTTACATTCCTACCAAGGAATAGAGAAAGATTTCTTTTCCCCCTTAGCCTGCCCAGCATTTGTTACTACACTATTTGATTTCTTATAATAGCTCTTCCTTCTGGAGCAAGATAGTATTTCAATGTTGATTTTGGGGGGCTTTGGGGGGGTTGTGGTTTTTTTTTTTTTGTACTGGGGATCAAACTCATGGCCTTGTGCTTGCAAGGCAGGCAGGCACTTATGCCACTGAGCTAAATTCCCAGCCCCTCAATGTTGTTTTAATTTGTATTTCTCAAATAGCCAGAGGTTTTGAACATTTTTTCATATATTTATTATCTATTTGTACTTGTTCTTCTGTAAAGTGTCTATCTCTATTTTTTTTTAGTTCTGTAATATTCTACATGTTAGTCCTTTGAGGAATTGGTGACAAAAATTTTTTCCCAAGGTGTAGGTTGTCTCTTCATTCTATTTTGTTTCCTTTCCTATGCAGAAGATTTTTAACTTAATATGATTCTCTTTATTGATTTTTGATGTTATTTGTTGTACAATTGTTGAGAAAATCCTCACCTGTGCCTATGTCATCAAGGGTTTTAATTATTTTATCTTTCAGTAGATTGTTTTTTCTTTAAAACATAGATCTTTGATTTATTTTTGATTTTTGCATAAAACATGAAAAGATAGGAGTCTAGATTCAATTTTCTACATATGAATAGCCAGTTTTGCCTGCACCATTTGATAAAGAGGTTCTTTTTCCTCCAGCATATATTTTTGGCCCCTTTGTCAAGAATCAGGGAGCTATATGTGCCTCAGTTTGTTTCTGCATCCTTGATTTTGCCCCACTGATTTGCAAGTCTGTTAATGACATTACCATGATGTTTTTGTCACTGCATCTTGGTAATATAATTTGAAGTCAAGCATTCTGCTGCCTCTTGCTTTGTTCTTATTACTCAGGATTACTTTTGCTATTCTGGGTCTCTTCTTGGCATCTGTGTCCTTTTATACTGTCCAAATCTTGAGGAAACCCACGAGAACTTCCACATACAGATCCTGAGAGGTGTTGCTGGGAGCCCGTGCCTCAGGCTGGCTGCAGGTCTAGGTCAGCCTGTGGAAACTTGCCCTAGTTCTTGAGTGAAGTCCACGTGTAGGGCACTGGGAGCTGTTTTGTGTGCGTGTTCCCACATCTTGGAATGAGCAGGTCATACCTACTTCCCCAGCCAGCTTTGCCAAACCCTAATCTTCTATGTTAGCACTGTTTTCCTGATTTCTTTCTGGGTGAGTTCATTATTGGAGTATAGTAGTAATGCAGCTGACTTTTGTGTGTTGATTTGCATGCCACTACACTACTGAATTCTGGGAATCTTTTGGTGGAATATTTTGTTTCTTCTATGTAGATGATCCTGTCATCTGCAAATGATGATAATTTGGCTGCTTCTTTTCCTATACCTATCCCTGTTTATTTCTTTATCTTGCCTCATTGTTCTTTCTAATGTTTCAAGTACTGTGTAGAATAGAATAGAAAAGGTGATAGAAGACATCCTTGTGTTGTTCCTGATTTTAGGCAGACTGCTTTTAGTGTTTCCCCATTTAGTATGATACTGCCTGTTGGTTTGTCTTATATAGCTTTTATCATACTAAGATATGGCTCTTCTACAACTGTTTGTTTGTTTTTTTGTTTGGTACCAGGGATCGAACTCAGGACCATGAGCTTGCAAGGCAGGTGCTTATGCTGCTGAGCTAAATCCCCAGCCCCTACAACTATTTTCTTCATGGTGTTTTAACATGAAAGGGTATTGTATTTTGTCAAAAGCTTTTTATGCATCTATTGATATGATCATATGCTTTTTTTAACCTATGTGATGTATTACATTTATTGACTTAACTATGTTGAAACATCCTTGCATCTGTGGGATGAACTCTTATTTGCTCATGATGCCTGATCTTTTTGATGATGTGCTGCATTGTTTGCTAATGTCTTGTTGAGAATTTTTATATCTATGTTCATTAAAGAGATTAGCCTGTAGATTTTCTTTTTTGGTTAAGTCTTTTAACAAGTTCTGGAATAAGGGTGATAGATAGTGGCTTCTGTAAATGAATTTTGGAACACTCCATACTTTTCAATTTCTTTTAAAAGCTTGAGGAATATTGGTGATACAACTTCATTACAGGTTTTGTACAACTCAGCAGTGAGAATCTGTCAGGTTCTAGGCTTTTCTTTATTGGTAGATGTCTTATTATTATGACAATTTTACTGCTTGTTACTGGGTTTTTAAGCATATTTATGTCTTTTTTGGTTAGTTTTGGTAGTTTGTGTCTAGGAATCTGTTCATTTGCAAATTTGCAAATTTGTTGGAATGTAATTTTTTTTAAGTAGTCACTATATTCTGGCTTTTGACAGTCTGTTGTGATTTCACCTTTTTCATTTCTAATTGCATCAAGGTAGATCTTTTCTCTCTTTCTCTTGGTGAGTCTAGCTAAAGGCTTATCTATTTGACTTATTCTTTCAAAGAACCAGGTATTCAGTTCGTAGGTTTTTGTTTTCCTGCTATCTGGTCTCAATTTATTTATTTTTAGTCTCATCTTTATAATTTCCCTCCTTACTTTCATTTTGGGGCTGGTTTGTTGTTGTTTCTCAAGTATGTATCTTAAGATTTCTCATAAGGTTGTATATTTGAGCTTGTTCTATTTTCCTAATGTGATCATTGATTGTGATGAATTTTCCTCTTAGAACTTAAAAATTGTCAGCATGTCTAGAAGTTTTGATAAGTTGTCTCATTGTCATTAACTTCCAGAAATTTAAAAACTTCATCTGTGACCCAATGCTTATTAATTTTCTAAGGGCTTTTGCTTTTTCTGGAATTTCTTGTTCTTGATTTATATTTTCATTGCACTGTGGTGTGATATATGAATAGGATAATTCTTATTTTTAAAATTTTTAATTTTTTTTTTATTGTAGAGGAGATAAAAACCAAGGAAAATTAAACAGAATAAAACCCATCAAAACAAACCAGTATAAGTGACACAGGACTTCAAAACAATACGAAATCAACAATAGTAACCATAATGCCTCCTATTGTCTTCAAAATAGCCGCAGATACCTTCAGACATAGTGAAAATCAAACAGAACAGAATAGCCAAGAATCAGTAAAAACAAAACAATGAATGCAATAAAGGGCTTCAAGACAAGACAATAGTAAATCCAAAATGGCTACCATAATATATCTTATCTTTGAAATAGCTGCTCATGCCATCGAATATAACAAAATCAAACAGAACAAAACCCAACCCAACAACACAATGAAAATGATACAGGACTTCAAAACAAGATAATAGGGAATTAACAATGGCTACCACTTTCAGAAGGAGATTCCCCCATAGATGCCACACAGTGTACCGCTATCTTCTGAATAGGTGATCAGACCACTCAACCACTGTCCTTAGACCTGCAAGGTCAGTGAAACACCGAAACACCATGATCACTGAATTGCATTTCACCTCCATAGCTATCATTACAGCCTGTGTCTCTCCAGATCAGCTGGTTGCTTATGGGAGGAGTGTGGGTGTAGGTGGGGATTGGCTCTTGTTTGCCAGCCTGTGTGCCTGAAGGGGCTGGGGTCTGCCTCTCCCCCTGTTGCCAGGGGCCCATGCATGGCGCTGGTTTGTAGGGACTCTCCCTGCAGTCCAGAATCTAACTTTTTTATATTTACTTAAGCAGAGTTTGTGAATTAGTATGTGATCTATTTTGGAAAAAGTACCACATGATATTGCAAAGAATATATACTCTGTTGTAGAATGGTGGAATATCCTATATATATCCATTAACTCCAAACGTTCAAGGGTGTAGTTCAGCTCTGAAATTTCTTTATTGGTTTTTTTATTTAGTGATCTTTTTGCAAAAGTGAGGTGTTAAAATCTACTATGGTGCTGGGGATTTAGCTCAGTGGCATAAACGGCTGCCTTGCAAGCGCGTGGTCATGAGTTTGATCCCTGGTACCGATAAAAAAAAAATCTTCTACTATGATTGTGCTTGTATTATTCCATCGTTTAATTTCAATAGTTTTTGTTTTATAAAGATAAGTGTTCCAATATTTGGTGCTTATATGTTTATCAGTGTTATCTTTTCTTGTTGCATTGTGCCTTTAATTTGTATGTAGTGAGTTCTTTGTTTCTTCTAATGTTTTAGTTTGATATTTACCAAGTCTGATAGAGAGTTGTTAGCTCTTCTTTTTTCAGGGTCTTGGTACATGAAATGTTGTTTTTAATCCTTTCATGTTTAGTCTATGAATATCTTTTTTGGAATATATGAGTTTCTTGAATGCAACAGATTGTTGGTCTCTTCTTATCCTGTCATTTAGTGTTTGTGTTTTAACTAGAGAGTTGAGGCTCCTGTTTGTTTTGTGTATCCTTTGTTTTTCTTTCTTTTTTTTTTTGTTGCTGTTTATCCATTGACTTCACTAGTTTCTTCTGTTTCTGATCTGTTGTTTCTTTTAAGACTGTTCTTGAGTATTTTCTCTAGAGCTGGTTTCCACACTCATTTATCTTTTGAGGTGGTCATTTGCATGAAAATATCTCATTTCTTCAACATTTTGAAGGATAACTTTGCTGGGTAAGTTAATCTGGGTTGGAAGTTACTTGCTCGAGTGTTTGAAATACTTTAGTCCAAGTTCTTTAGGGTTTATGTTGCAAAGTATGCTGTGATTTTAATTGATTTATATGTGATTGTTTATATGTGATGTTTTGTCTTCCTCTAGTTACTTTTAAAATTCTAGGTTTTTGTTGCTGGATATCTGGTAACTTAATAGGGATATCCTTGGTGAGTTTCTTTTTTCATCATAATCATTTGGTATTCTATATGCTTGTATTTTAAACTCTTTTCTTGTGTTTGGGAAATTTTCTTCCATGATTTCTGTAAGCGTGTTATTGAACCCATCTGTGCTGTCTTGTAGTTTCTCTGATTAGCCTCAGATTAGTTTTCTTGTTTTCAGCAAGTAGGTGCTGAATAGTCATTTCTTATTCCCTCATTTTCTTTTTGATTTTTTTTGAGCTCTTTACTGTAATTTACTATTTTGTCCTCAGTATCAGACCATTCTGTCTTCACATTGGTCATTTCTGCAATGTATGAATTCTACACAGCTTTTTAGTTCAGGTGTTTCTGTCTGACATCTTTTGGAGGATTCCATGTCCTTGTTGAAGCTGTCATTCAAATTTTGAACTGTTTTGATTAGCTAATCCAGTTGTTTATTTTCCTCAAATTTGCTATGGGCATATTGAGTGAAATTTGGTGTTGAGGGCAGTTTGGGGATCCTCTGTTTTCTTGCTTTCCCATTCTCCTATGTGTATCTGTGTTTATTTTCTGTCTGTCTGTCTCTCTATCTATTTAAATTATATGTGGCCCACTTTTGCTTCTTCTTTGTTATGGGCAGGGCCTGCAGGGGTGTGAGTTACTGCAGGCTGAGGACTAGAGAAGCAAGGAAAGTTTATGGCTTATATGGAGAGTTTATAGTAGGATGTTGCTTCCTTGTAAGTAATTTTCAGCTTTGCATGCCTAGCACTAGTATTTACTCTTTCTGTTATTTACTTTGATTCTGACTGTGTCCCTATATTTTTCCAAAAGAATTATTTCTGGTTATCACAGATGCAGTCGTACACTTCTATGTGATAGCATTTACACTTACCTCCTTTGACTGTTCTCTATGCACACTGTGACAATTTATTATTTGTGGTTGTTCTTCAGTGAGGTAGGTGAGGTGGGATTGGGAGAATGGAAGGAGATTAAATGAGGAATGTTGGACATTAAGAGGGATATTTGAAGGGGGAAATAGTGATAAATGAGGAGAAAATATTGATGTGGTCTGGTTTTATTGCAGTACTTTTCAGTTGAGTTGAAAGTTTAGCACTGAGAGTTTTCAGAGGATATTTTGTAGGGCCAAGGGCAAAATATGAGAGAAAGGAGATTTACTTTGTGGTTGAGGAAAGCTGTGTGGTTGTCAGGATGTGTAGCTAGGGAAGAAAAAAGAGTAGGTAAAATACAGAAGACCCAAAGGCTTAGGATGGGGAGGATTGAGGAATAATAATAGAGAATATAGGAGTGACTGTGAGGGAGCTAAGTATGGAAAATTTAAAAGCTTGGGAGGAGGAGTTTGCATGTTTAGAAAAAGAATAAAGAAATGTATTAATACATATTATCTAAGGAGTTTTCATGTGAGGAAACTAGGTAGGAAGCTGAGGCAACGAAAGCAAATACATGACATTAACAAACTAATAATCAGTGAAACCATAAAAGAACATAAAATAGACCCACATTACTAAATAAATCAAGAATCATCAAAAAACTTAAACCTGTAAGACGCCTGTTGGGAGCACAGGTTAAATACTACGGTGAGGCATTGCGTGTGTGATTCTCCAGCAGTGTCTTTGCCAAAGAGTCTGAGTGCTCAGGCCCCAGTCGTTCCTGGATCCGGCACCGCCATACAAAGCTAACTCAGACTCAGGACTTCTTTTTGCCAGGTTGGAAGCATTCTTACAGACTATGTTGCACACAGTTTTTCTTGTTATCCCCTTCTAAACATATAATATGCCCTTCCAGTCATTAGGATCCTTTCCCTAGCACAGAGCAGAGTACTTTAAAAACATTTTTTAAAGAGAAAAACTTTTTAATTTTTTTTCTCTTTTCCTTTCTAGTATTACTTGGTCCACAGCCCCTTGGGCTTTATAGAAGAGGATAACAAGAAAAGTGGTGCAAAATTCATAGCGAGAAACGGGAATATGAAAAGATTCTATGACTGATATAAATATTAGAGAAAAAGGTAAAGGGAGACAAATGAAAAGGAGGAGAAGAAAGAAAAGAAAAATTGAGAATCCATAAGACACAGGAGAATGAAGGCAAGTAGAGAAATATGGATAAAACTAGGAGAAATATAAAATGACAAGGAAGAATTCCCTTAGCCTCTGTAAACTATATTGCGAGAAAAAAGACAAGAGGGAAAAAAGCACACATGCACAGCCATGTTCATAAAAGAAAAAAAAGGTAAAATAATGGAATAAAATTATGATGAAAAAAGTACAGAAGGAGGAAAACAATAAAGAATTAAAAATTTAAAAGTATAATAAGGGCCGAGGATTTAGCTCAGTGGCATAAGTGCCTGCCTTGCAAGCGCAAGGTCATGAGTTTGCTCTCCGGTACCAAAATAAATAAATAAATAAATAAATAAAAATAAAAAGTGAAAGTGAAAGTATTAAAATCAAATAAAGCATAAAAGAAAGTTCTCTCGTTTTAGATAGGTGGCTCTTTTCCTCACATGCGGTTAAGGAGCAGAGCTCAAACCAGGATGTGTCTCTGTTCACGCTAAAATCTGAGGTGCAGTCCACCCCCAGAACAGTGCTGGGTGTAGAGATCTGCTTTCAGCGAGAACACGGTGCCCATGTGAGCTTCCAGTCCAGTTTAACTCAGGCTGAATCTGGCCTCTGAACGCAGCAGCCTGGTCTGTGTTTACCAGTCTGCTCCCTGTGATTACTTTGGCAAGGTCTTTTTGGTTTGCGGGGTTGTGATTTCCCTGGGCCTGTTAAAGTCATTGGAAGTATTTGTGTTTACTTGTTTTCTTTCTTGGTTTTTATTTTCCTCTTATTTCTTGTATCCTTCTCTGTTTTGAAATTCATTTTCGCTGGTAAAAATGTTGGAAAATATGGAGTTGAATAGTTTTGCTTTCTCTTACATAGTTAATAATACACACTTAAGCATTTGTCACTCTAGAAGTACTTTATTGTTGAAATCCCAGCTTACTTGCTTCCTGTGGGACATACTCTGATAGAGGCCATGTCCAGTGAGATAGAAATATGTGTTGACACAGCATTGTACAGTGCATCTCAGCATTCACACATTTACCATCCACGTTTAATGTCTCTTGGAAAGTTGCAAATATCTATGCCCTGAGACAATTGTGATGGTACAATTATAATTATCCTCAAAGATTATTGTGAAAATTAAGGCTTATATGAAAAACCCCTGCATGCACTGTTGACACTCAGAAGTAGAATATATAACAAGTTGAGTAGGCCTACTCAAGTGTTCAATATAATAGTTTCTAGTAAATTAAATTGAGAATATTCCTACAATATAACTTTTGTGTTTGCTGTTGCTTTTGTGTTTTTGATATTTGGTAGACATTCATTATATGAATAATTCTTAGTTATAGCCTTCAGTCATTGTTAATATTATGTAGGCTTTCCATGGATTCTTTGATCTTGAAGTACTTCCTTTAACATTTCTTATACTATATGTCCCCTGGTGATGAGTCCTACCAGGTTTCTTATGTTTCAAAAAATCTTTATTTTGCCGAGTCTAGAATTCTAAGTTGAATTGTCTGTTGTTTCCCAGTACATTCAAGACACTGTTCCATTATCTTCTGGTTTATATTGTTTCTCTTAAGAAGTCTTCTTCATTCTTATCTTTGTTCCTCTCTACTCTTCATGTCTTCTTTTCCTCTGGATGCTTTTAAGGTATTTATTTTTATTCAAATTTGAGTTTCTTAATACTATCATTGACATTTAAAAATTCATTATATATATATAGTACAAATATATGAGGAATGCTCTTAATCTTTTTATACTTTGCATTCTTGTTCTTTATATATCCTGTTTCCAGAGAGTTTGCAGTATAGATGAAGTACATACACTTTTTCAGTAAAATAAAGTAACCTGGATCTGGTGATCTTTTGTTGGTTTTGATTTCTAGAATTCTGCATGTAATATTACTGAAAATTTCCAGCCTGTATGGTCCTTGCAATGTTAAGTACTACTACTAAACCACTATCTTCTTTAGGTGAAATGTTGAAGTTTGAGTATGTAAGTAGAGATATTTGTGGGAATTGGAAATTATCTTGTAGTAATTAAAAATTCAACACCTTACCTTCTCTCTTTTTATAGTATCAACGCTGTAGAATCTGGGACAAGTTGCATGACGAGCATATCAATGCAGGACGTACAGTTCAGGTAAGGATGTTACATTCTTTCTGGTAAATCAATATGAAAAACAGTTTTAATAAAATTTTGCTAAAATAATATAGGTTGGAAGCTAGGGGTGAGGGACTTGTAATGCCAGCAGGCAGGAAGCTAGGGGTGAGGGACTTGTAATGCCAGCAGGCAGGAGGATTGCCTCAGATTTGAGGTCAACCAGTACTACATAGTAAGTTCAGGGTCAGCCTGAGCTTCTAGTGAGACCTCATCTCAAAAGCAAGCAAAAAATTGTATAAAATAATACAGGTTGAATACCCCTTATCTAAAATACCTGTGACCAAAGGTGCTTATGATTTCATACGTTTGGGGACATTTACATATACATAATGGTTATTATGTAGATGAGACTCAAGTCTGAACATGAAATCTATTTCACCTTTTAAACCTAGACTGAGAGTCATTTTCTACAGTATTTTTAGTCCACTTGTGTTTTGGTTGTAACTTGTTACAGGAGGTCAAATGTGGAATTTTCTATTTGTGGCTTCATGTTGAGGTTTAGAGGGTTTTATTTCATATCACCAGATATTCTTCTGAAAGTGCAACATCAGCTTATACTCTCACTGTCAGTACACTTTCCAAAAATGTACCCTGATATTATCCATTTCTCAAATTGTTGCTGATTGTTAGATTAATTTAATGCTACTTTTTTTTTTTTTTTTTGAGACAGGGTCTCACTATGTACTTCAGCTCACTTTATAGCCCAAGCTGGTCTCAAACTTGCCACGATCCCCGTCTCAGCCTTCCGAGTGCTGGGATTACAGGTGTGCACCACCATGCCTGGCATAACTTTGTGATTTTTAAGTTGACTTTTTTTTTATTACTTGGAAAGTTGAAAAGTTTTTTTTTCACATACTCCCTAGGAAATAATATTTCATAATTGTTGTCTGTTTATTTTCCTTGCATATATTATGTAGATGTCTTTTGTACGAGCTCATAATTTAAAAGATTTGGGCCTTCTGTTTATATACATAACCCCTTACTTTTTGTGTAGTTAATAATTGCCTCCCTTGCCTTCTTTTGTGGTATTGGGGCCCTTCCACTGAACTTTATCTCCAGTCCCCTTCCTTCTTTTTAATTTTTATTTTGAGACAGGATTTTGCTAGATTGCTTAGATGGGACTTGTTCTGCTCTTGCCTCAGCTTCTCAGTTGCTGGGATTACAGTGTCTGCCACTGCATCCTGCTTCATTTTTTACAACTGATTGGTTTGCTGTGTATTTGTTTTATGTTTTTGACTGCGCCATCTCTGTTGCATGCTATCATAAATATTCTTCATATGCTCAGATACATCCATTCCGTTCTTTATTTAGAAAATTCGCTCCTGGGCTAGGGATTTAGTTCAGCGGCATAAGTGCCTGCCTGGCAAGCGGAAAAAAAAAATTCCCTCCTGAAGCCCTTCTTCCTCCTGCTCCGCGCCGCTGTGACCTTATGTTGTTGGCTTGCTGCGTCTTCAGTGAGACTTTTTGTGTATAGCTCCTACGTTAGGCCCCTATTTTCCTAGATATTATATTTTCATCATTTTTAATTGAATGTATTATTTTGCCAGATTAATCCTTTAGTACCTAGGTTAATATTTAAGTAATTGTATATCCAAAAATGCCTTCACTGTCCCTTTATATGATTGCTAATTTCACTAGGTGTAGAATTCTATTTAGAATCGTCTTTTAATAGTGAAGGCTCTCCAGCTCTTTATTACTCTTTTAAAAACTGATATCTGATTTTCTGTTTTCACAGTCTTTGCATACGACCCCTTCTTGAGAGCTTTTGTGTTTGTTTATCTCTGGTATTCTGAAATTTGATGATGATGTGCATTGTCTTGGATCCTTTTGCTCTAAAATGTTATGGTTTTTAGTTTGGGGAAATTTTCTTTGATAATTTATTTGCCTCTGTTTCTTTCTTTTAAAAGATCTTCAAGTGTAAGGGTCAGAAAACTGGCTCAAAGGCCACATTTGACCTTCCATCAGTCCCAGTTCTCAACGTATTTCTTTGACTGCTTTCATACCACAGTGGTAGAGCTGAGCAGTTACAACAGAGACTTCGCGTGCAAAGCTCGTGTATTTATAGTCTGCCCTTTTCAGAAAAACTGCTCATCCCTGTTCTGTTGAACTGTTGGATTGCATGTCTACTTTTATATTCTACTTTTTTCTTGAGAGATTTTCTTAGCATTGTCTTCAATTCTTTATACTGAATTATTTCTACTAATATCATATCTAATTTACTAGAACTTTTCTACATTCATTTTGCCCATTTTATAGCATTTTATTCATGGTTATAATCACTTTTATTTTTCTAAGATATTAAAAAGCTGATTGGCTGTCTTCTGGTGGATGTCACTTAAAGGTAGCTTAGCAAGCTTGCATTTTTCTTAGGAAAATCCCAAAACATCAGTACCTCCAAGTTGATGTTGAGTTTTCTAAGGGAGAATCCTCATTCTCCCCTTGGGCAGGCAGGTTTTACTGAGGCAGGTTGGACAAGGCAGCTAGGGTTTCATTCTTCAGGACAGGCTTTCACACCAGTCTCTGCTTGTAGCTCTGTGCGTGGAGCTTCTGGATCTAAAGTCACTTTCTTCAAAGAATGCATTGTCCTCTTGATTTTCGAAAAGGCTGGTACAGCTGTGGTATAGTAAATAGATTGGGGGAGAGTGAAAAATGAATGCAAGAGATCAATTAGGAAAGGTTACAGAGATCCAGGAAGTATACATATAGCTTAGTGATAAGAGATAGAGAAGAACAGATTGATTTGAGATTTCAATGGAAATAGGACTTATCAACATAGGTGTATATGTCATTGTTTGCTAACTTGATCCTAGGCCTAAGGAGCAACGACTGTGTCTTCACTATCTGTATATTCCACAGTACCTGGTACCGAGCAGGATTGAATGGTGTTGAACATGTTAATGTTAATGTGAATGAGATTATTATGACTTGTATTTCTTACCATCTTCACTGTTTAAAACATCATTTAAAAAAATCCCATGATTTGTTTGAGTATTGGCTCTGGTTAAAGCATTTGTTTATTGATTTTTAAAAGCATGTATGTTTACACTATTGACCTCCATCTGGCACAAGATTTGTGTGTGCCATTAAAATAAAGAGATAAAAACTATTGTTAAATATAGGTATTTGTTTAATTTTAATCATATTTGTCTTGAATTTTGTGTTTAGGCTTGTTCTTTGCTAATTTCTGTAGAAGTTATTTTTAGAAAAACAATTTCATGAACACTTATCGTAGATTTTTCCAAATTTATCACTATTAAATTCATGTAAGAATTACTTTTTTTAACTTTCACAGTAGTACTTTTTTTAAAAAAAGGATTTCTTAATTTATGTTTTTCAGTTGAAATTTTTTATTAGTACATGTTTGCAGTACATAGTGAATACATTCCTTGTGGGTACATGTACATAATACCTTAATGTTGGTTTTTATGGTTAATGCTTTTGGTGTTTTGTTCAATAAATCCTATCTATCCTAAAAATCAAGAATATAAACAAGAGCTTGTTTCAAAGTATTTCATTAATTTCTTCTTAGTTACCTAATTGTGTGTATGAGAGAGAGAAAGAGAGGGAGAGGGAGAAGGGAGAGTGGGAGAAAGATTCTGCATGTGTGCAGGACACAGGAAGGGAGAGGAAGAGAGAGCGTGTGTTTGGGGGAAGTGTTCATTGCTACCTTCTGCTTTTTGGTACCAGGGTTTGAATTTATGCGTGACCTCATGCTTGCTCAGCAGGTGCTGTGCCACTGAGCTAAATCCTAGGCCCTACCTTTTCTTAAAGTTAGACTTTTAAACTTTTGCTACTTTACTGTGTGTAGAAATGTATCAATTTTTCATATATATATATATGAAACTTAGAGCCTATTATCTTTAAACTCATTTCTAGTAATTGGTCTATAATCGATACTTTAACTTTTTTGACTAATATTTTTCTTCTCATATAGTAGTACTCATTTTTGTAATTCTTGTTTTGGTTCCTTGTGTTTTCAATCTGGCTTGCTAGTTATTGGAAGAAATAGTTGGTTATAAATAAGCTTATTCAAATATATCTTTTTTTACAAGACCATATAAAAAAAGATAACCGCTCCTGTTGAAAAAAAATTCTTAATGCTATTTCTGCTTATTTTTTCTGAAAGTAAAACCTCATTATACTGTATTCTAATTAAATTTTTCTATATTATTTAAATCATATATGGTACAGTTTGCTTGAGCAAGTTATTTACTGTCTCTGAACTTTAGTTTTCTCAGCTGTCCAACTGGCATAATAGTCTGTAACTCCTGGGATGGTTGTGAGGACTGTTAAGGATGTCTGCCAAGGACACCACAGCCTCTGCCAGACAGTAAATATTCAATAAAGAAGAAGAATTACTAAGAATAAGTTTGATTTGATATTTCTACTTTAATTACTATATGAAGCTATAAATGGTATTAATTCTTTGTTTAAAACAGAGCATAATTGCATCACTTTCCCCATTTTCATGAACTTGTCATACAGAAGTATAATATATATGTTTTAAAAAGCTTGGTTTCCTCTGCCCTCCTCCCCAAATACTTAACGTATAGTAACAACACTGATAATCAAGGACTCTGAAAAATATGTCATAATTTCTACCTTAAAGGAACTTATCTACTCATTCAAAAAAGTTAATTAAATATTTAAATAGCAGTTTTAAACTAGTCAGAATATGACTGTCATGTATTATAGAAACCAGTAAATGATGTAGCGCTGTCCATCTGGGTGCTGGATAAAGAAGTGTTAGCTTCATTATTTCAGATGAGAAGACCGAGAACAGAGAAAATGTTTCTCTAAAGTAAGAAGTCCAGGAATCCAATTTGTCTAGAATAGTCTTGGTATTCTTTGTTGGCATTAATGAGAATCCTTAATAAGAACTAATTTCAATATTATATCTTAATGTTTTCTTTTAAGTCTGGGGATTTTTAAAATATTAACTCAGGTGAATGGGGACTGGAGCACTATGCGTAACACCTGTGTAGTAGACGCTTACTGGAGTGCTGAGTAAATAAAAAATCTTTTTTCTCCATTAAATTTTACTCTTTCTAGTGGCTTAGTTAATATTCTCTTTTGATACTGAAATGTGTAAAGTCATTATAATACTATCTATGCCTTAGTGTAATAGTTAGATAACACAAAGACTAGTCCAGATTTATTTTAATTAAGTAGCATGACTCTGGAGCCCTTAATAATAAGGAATATGATGTCTAGAATATATTTACTCTAAGTTATTTAAATGTTTACCAGTGGACTTGTGTTCTGTGTTTGTAAAGAAATCAGATAATGTTTTCTGTTGTATACCATTTGTTCTCAAAATAACATGTTGTAAAAACACATTAAGAATCCTAAATCAATATTTAACAAAGGCAAATATATGCATAGCCACTCAACTTTTAATCATTAAATACGTAATTAGCCATTCTTCAGAATTTTTAATTAACTTAGAATAATTACTGTTTACTGTTATCAATTAGATAAGCATATATATTTGGATATCTTTTAATCTTTAGACAGAAATTTTAGGATATTTCTGAAAGTCAGAAAAAAATCCCATTACTAGCTATTAAATTTAGTTATTAAACTAAAGAGAGAAAGAAGTCATCTTTATTGTTTTTGAAAGTTTTGGTCATAGTTTAAAATTTATTTCTTGCATACTGCAAAGCTCATTAAATACTGAGTTAATTTACTTTCTTATTTAAAATTTAATTCATTGATTTTACACTCATTGACCTAACTTGTGGATATTTCTACAATTCAGAATTTAGTTTACCTGATTTTCTGGCCTGATTATTAGAACAGCAGAATTGTTTGAACATTTGCTGTTTTCTAGATGCTAGCATATAGACACAGGATACCTCTGTGATCAAAACAAGAGGAGGATCGTATTTACATACAACTTGTATTTTGGGAATTGCATGTGAAAGGAACAGAAATAGATTTTATTTTCATTTAAATTTTTTAAAAAGTTACACATAGTAGATGTGCATATTTGCGGGACACAGTGCGACATTTTGGTATGTTTATGTGTTACATAATGATCAAGTCAGGATCATCAGCATATCCATCACATCAAGCATTTGTCATTCTCTTTGTGGTGAGGCCATTCAAAGCCTTCTCTTCGAGTTATTTTGAAATATAAATACATAAACTGTAGTCACCTACTGGGCAGTAGAACACTAGAATTTGTTCTTCCTATCTACCTTTGTACTCAGTGACTGACATGTAGTCTTCTTTCTGTCTACTCTCTGCAGTCTCTGATAGGCACAGTGCCACTCTCAACTTCTGTAAGATAAACCTTTTAAGATTCCTCATATGAGTGAGATTATGTGTATTATCCTTCTGTGCCTGGCTTATTTTAATTAACATAAATAATGTCCTCTAGATTCATACATGTTGCAAATGATAGAATTTAGTTCTTTTTATGAGTGAATAATATTCCAGTGTTTATGTGTACCATTACATATTCTTTATTTGCCTGATGACGGACACGTTGATTGATTCCGTATTGTGGCTGTTGTGAACAGTGCTACAGTAAACATGAGGGTGCACTATCTCTTTGACATAATAGTTTTATTTCCTTTGTATATGTGCCTAGTACTAGAATTAGTGAGCCATAGAACGCTGTCTCTTATCCAAAGGAAACTTCTGCTTTCTTTTTCATAATAGCTGCACTAATTACATTCCCACCAAGTGTAAAAGAGTTCTCCTTTCTCTGTTTTTTTGCCAGCATGTGTTAAATTTTGAGACAAGTTTCTTTTGAAATAAATTAACACATAATATGCAGATGGATATAAGTGGCTTCTATGGTTTTATTCTTTATTTTTCTTTCATGGCACTTATATCAACTTTACAAGTACAGTTTGAAAAATTAACATACATATACTTCAAGAATAGAAAATAATAAAAATAAAAAACAACTATGTACCCCTATGTACCCACTACTCAACTATGTCATATCTTAATATTTTGCCACAAGAAAACCTTTTTTTTTACTGTGGACCCCTTGAGTATTCTTCTTCAGTTAATTCTATTTTCCTTGTTCCCACCTTCATCTGCAGGAAACGTTTTTTCCTGACGTAAGTATTATCATATGTATTCATATACCTGTATGTTAATAGTATATAGTTTCACATTTTTCTTTCTGCTTTTTAAAACAACTTTGTTGATATATAATTAACGTACAACAAGGTACACATACTTAACTTACAAACTGATAAGTAAACTCTGATAAGATTACATGTTTATACCATGAAATTATCTCACAATCAAGATAATGAACATATGCATGGCACCAAAAAAATCTCTTTTTTGTTTTTATTTTTTTCTTCTTTATGTCCTTTGTAATCTTTCATCCTCTTGATTTTTTCCTGTTACATCCTTCAGCAGTCTCTCCCTAGCTTTCTGTCACTATATATTAGTTGGGGTATTAGTCACTTTCCCATTGTTGGAACTAAGTACTTTAAACAGTTCAAAAGAGGAGGGGCTTATTTTGGCTTGTGATTTTCAGAGGATTCAGTCCGTGGTCTGCTGACTCCAAGGAGAAGCATCATGGTAGAATGGCATGGCAGGGGAAGACAGCTAGGAGGCAGCAGAAGAAGGGAAGAGCGAGGGACAAGAACGTACCCTTTCAAATCATCCCCCGTGACTCACCCCCCACCAGGCCTTCCCTCCTAGCAGCACAGTGAGCCCCGCTGAGAACTGCACACCGTGATCCAGTCACCTTCCAGAAGCCCCGCCTCCGAATGCATGAGGCTTTGAGAGGACATTTTAGATTTAGACCAGAACAGTTTGGTGTACTAGAATTTTATATAATGTAAGCAGTATATCATACTGGCTTCTTTCACTCTGCACAGTATTTTGAACTTCATATTATAATGTATATTAATATTTCATTTCTTTTTATTATTTAGTAGTTTTTACTGTATGGATATAGTTTATGCATTCATCTGTTGATGAACCTGTCATTTGTTTACAGGTTTAGCTATTAATAATAAACTATGCTATGAACATTTGGATATAAGTCTTTGTAAGGACAAAGAATTTCATCTCTTTTGGATAAATACGTATTTGTGGAGTGATTAGATCAAATGGTAATTGTTTGTTTGTTTGTTTGTTTTTAGACAAGGTCTTGCAATGTAGTTCAGTCTAGTTTTGAACTCTGTGTAGCCCAGGCTGGCCTTGAACTTGTGGTGATCCTCCTGCCTCAGTCTTTGAAGACTGGAAATACAGGCATTTGCCACCACACCCAGCAAATGGCAATTGTTATTCTTCAACTTTTTAAGAAACTGCCACACTGTTTTCCGAGGTGGTCATGCCACTGTATATTTCTCCATGTCATCACTAATACTTGATGTAAATAAAGTGCTTTTTAATTTCAGGCCTTCTGATCTATCTGTAATGGTATCTCATGATACTAACTTTTAACAGCTTAGTGATTTTTTTTTTTTGTCTTTTTGAGGTAGGGTTTTGCTGTGCAGTTCAGGCTGGCTTTGAACTCACTTTGTACTCTAGGCTGGCCTTGAACACAGTGATCCTCCTGCCTCAGCCTCCCGAGTGTTGGGATAACAGGTCTGTTTTCTTTTGAACTGAGTACTTTTTTTTTTTCTATTTCATCTCCTTTTTGTCTCAGTAGCTGTACCTGCTACTATAGGGCCTGTTATGTACATCTTTCACAGTTTATTGATATGTCCTATTATACTATTTTATGCATTTAAGAAACTTACAATGTACTTGTGTTTTTCCTCATTCAGTCTTTGTGCTGTTTTTCTCATATATGTTACTTTCATACATGTTATGTACCTTATAATATTTGTCAATTATTCTTTAAGATAGTTTAAATATTAAGGGTAAAGTCTTAGGTATTTACCTGGGTTGTTTCTGTTTCTAAAATGGATGTCTATCTTGGTTTTCCTTTTGACTTAAAGGTCTCCTTTAACATTTCTTGGAGTATGGTTTTGCTATGATAAATTCCTTCTGCTTTGTATATCTGAGTAGTCCATGGTTTTTAGTAAAGAAATTCTGTTGTATATACAATTCTTCATTGATGTTTTACTTTCAGTACTTTAAAGATGTTATTTTGTTATCTTCTTATATTCAAATGAAAAATGTTTCATTCTTACCTTGGTTTTTCTGTACATGCATCTCTCTTCTTTGGTTGCTCTTAAGAGTTTCCTTTTATCTCTGGCTTTGGGTTCTTCATGTTAGAGGTTTTCTTCATTTGTCTTGGGCTTTGAATTTGTTAAGCTTCTTGAAATTGTGGATTTATCCAGAATGCATCTGATCTCATCTGGATTTATTTTAAGTTGAATTTGGAAATATTTCAGGTATCATTTCATTTATTTTTGTGCTCCATCCCTTCCCTTTTTCCTTTAAGAACTCCAGTTATGCCTGTATTGGGCTGCTTAATGCTATTTTACAGCTCACTGATACTCTTTCAATTTTTTTATTCTTTTTTCTCTCTTTCATTTTGAATAGTGTCTGTTGGTATGTCTTCATGTTGCTGGCCTCAGCAACAGCAGTGTTTGATCTGCCATTAATCTGTTTAGTGTATGTTTCATCTCATATACTGTACTTTTCTCTTTTAGAACCTCTTTTGTACCTGTACATGATATATTTTGATTGCTTTGTTTTTCTGATTCCCCTCTTCTCCCTTCAACCCCTTTCCCCCTCATTTATAAAACTTCGTTTCCATTGTATTCTTTTTTTAATCATCAACCAGAAAAAGAAGAGATAATGTTTACTCACATAAAAACAACATTAAATCAATTGTGATAGTGTAGGAAAAAGTGAAAGAAGATAAGTAGAAGAAAACAGAAAGGTAACAAACTTAGGAATAGTGTAAAAAAAGAAGGAAAAAAAGAAAAGCAAAAACAACAACAATAACTACAAAAAACAAAATAAAACAAAAACCCCCAACCACACAGGAAAAGGAAAACCAATCTCACAAAGAAAAGTAAAAGTAGTAAAATTCCTCTGGGGTCCACGGTTGTGTGCGGTGTCCACGTTGGATTCTGGAAATGTGCTGTGTGTGTATTCCAGCCAGTTTGCAGTGGGGTTCGCTCTGGGTATGGGGCTGATGCTGGCCTCTGGATGTGGAGCTGGGGCTGGTCTTCAGCTGCTGGAGTTCTCCCACAGCCCTTGGGTATAAAATAGCGGCCCTGCCCGCCCGCTTCAGTCCCACGTCTGTGTGCCAGAGCACAGTGCTGGTTCAGCCCAACTTAACGGCTGCTGTCTGTATTCTCTCTGCTAGTTGGGAATTTTCCACACTGCTGGTTTTGCCGTGGTAGCCAGTGCACCCATGCTGGGGCCTGCTCTTCCTGGTCCCACCTTCTCTCTTAGAATTTTGATTCAGATCTTTTAAAATCTTTTCCGTTTCTCTATTTAAGTTTTTGAACATATGAAATGAAATTATAATGTTCTTTTATTTGTTCTAATATCTACTTCAATTATGGGTCTACATTCTCTTCACTACCGGAAGAGAATGTTTCTTTCTTTGTATGTGTGGTGATCTTTACCTTGTTCAGGGCCAGATAATTTTACATTACTGGAGTTTTCTTGAGTTTTGTCCAGGAATGTTAAGTTGCTAGTTAGTTGGAAACAGTTTAAACCTTCCAAGTCTTACTTTAGTGAATTCACTAAGTAGAATTGAACTGGCGCATGCTCAGTCTGTGCCTAGGGTTCCTCATTACAGAGAGAACATCTTTCTGAGGAGACGAGGCACTGTTCTCCAGCTTTCAGTGTGCTGGTCAGTTTCTTTTACTCTTTTCAAACGGTTCTTTCTACAGCTCTGGGTAGTTTTCTACAAGAGTGTTCTGGTTGGTTCTCTGCTGAGTAACTGATACTTAGTGACCTCCTACACTCTGATGTGTCAGTGTCCCCTCTGTCTCTCTATCCAGGACGCTTTCTCTTTGCAGCCTTCTTCTCTCCATTACTGTGTTCTGAGGATACTGCCTCGGAAGAAGCAGGCGTCCCTCTCTCTCTGTTTGCAAACAGAATAGATTTAACAGGGCTTTTTTGTCTGGAATAAGAATTAGCATTAAGAAAGATTTTGTGATCAAATCTGAAACAAGATGAAAGAATTAGAAATTGTCATTACTATAAATCACTGAAAAACGTCACTTAGCTTTTACAGACATGTGATCAGCCTGGCTTTTGCCGAACAGTAGTGATGATGTGGAACTTATTAAGAACATAGATTTCTGGGGCTCACAGAAGAAATTCTGATTCAGTAGATTTTGTACCACATTTGGAAATATGATGCTCTGCAGAGAGTCTTTCCCAGTTCCATAGGTAGCACAGATTCACAAAAATAATGGGATGGAATTTGTAGAACTGAAAAGTGACTTTTCATGATTTTACTAGGAAAAATATAAGTATTTAAAAGGAGAAAGCAATAGAAAAGAGAAGAAATGAGGGCACAGAGTAATCAGATGTTAGAAGACAAGAAGGGAAGATCAGAGAGAGCCAGAAAAGATGGAAAAGACATTTCCAAAGTGATGCTATTAGAATATAAACTACTTTAGGTTTTCAGAGGAATTTGAAACTTAAATATTGCTTGAAAGTTTTTATGAGCTGATTAATTAGGAGTTTGGTGCCTCGCCAAACTTCACATTGAACTCAGAATCTTCACACTGAGTGACATGGTTCATCCTTTTTTTTTTTTTTTTGGTTCCGGGGATCGAACTCATGACCTCGCGCTTGCCAGGCAGGCACTTAAGCCACTGAGCTAAATCCCCAGCCCTATCCTTTTAATTAATTAATTAATTAATTAATTTGCTAACTCCCTAAATTGCCCAGGCTGGGCTTAACCCTGTGATCCACCTGCCTCAGCCTTCTTGAGGCTGCGCTAACAGGAGTGCACCATCATTCCCAGCTAAGGATGCTTGACCTCTACTCCACAACATAAGTTCTGTGGAATCTTAGAGGAAATTAAAATTGAAACATCTTCAGTTTTAAAGATACACTGTTATGTTGTGTACCTCTTAGAAAAGCTGCTGCTAGTTAACTAGGGAACAGGTTTTTTTGTTTGTCTAATGTAAAATATTTCATTTTCATTGATGTTAAAACAGAAAAGACATGGTGTCCTGAACTTGATCATACACAGTATTGAGAAGGCTCTTCTTTTTCTAATTTATTCTTTTTGTTTGATGTGTTGCATTTTCCCAAGGCTATTTTCTCAGCGACAGCTCAAATTTCTCCTCCATGAAACCTATCTATATCCTTACAGTCAGATATATTTCACATTTCCTTTAAGCATGTTTCTTATCCCATTTTAATTTTGAATTTTTCCTTAATAGAAAATCAAAACCAAAATAGGAGTTAAAGTCCTTCTGCTTTCTCTGCATCATCTGTTAACATTATACCATCTGCCCCAAGCAGTAAGGCTGAACCTTCTTTCTTATTCTTGCTGAACATGTATTTTTTTAAAATCCTTTTTATTGTTCTTAACATTTTTCACCAGCCTCCGCTCATTCTGGGCTTACTTTACGTCCATGACTCTTGTTTCACACCACACTCTTGTATCCATGTGCCTTTTTTTTTTATTATCCCCTCTTTGACAATCCTTTTACAATTCTGAATTTGCCATAGACTACCTTAGACAACATATTAGATTCCTTAGTTATCACTTTATTCTATTTCTTGTAAGATTAACTTTTTTAGTGTCAGGAACTTACTTTTTAGAAACTGAAACTCCTTTTCAAAAAAATCTTGTCACAATAAAATTTATGCTATAGCATCATACAGATTTTTTTTCTTTAAACCTGATAAAATGAACTTCCCTAAATAGCAAATCCCTGAAGGCTGGGGATTTAGTTCAGTGGCTCAAGCGCTTGCCTGGTAAGCATAAGGTTGTGAGTTTGATCCCTGGTACCAAAACAAAAACAAAAACCCAAACAAATAAGCAAAAAAAATCAGATTGAAGAAAAGAACAGCCAATCCCAATATTCCGTTTTCTAACTATTAGGAACCCCAAGATGATGGTGCTTTCTAATAGGTCTTACTTGCATTTCACTGTTTTATGCTTGTATGTCACAATTAATTCCAAAGGAGTAGTTACGTTCATTATTTCTTCTACCTAATGCAAGGAGAAATAGTTCACATGCTAATGGCTAATAGTATGCTCTTTTAAGGAAGAATTTTAGATAGTTTTCAGGATCATTGATCTCTGTTGTCATTATACCACTGCTTTGATACTTTGTGGAAATATTAAGAAGGCATTTATTCATGTACCAAATTTATTGAATTGTACTTTATATGTGGAGCTCAAATACAACCTTGAAAAGATGCAGTGGTAAATTAGGCATAGTCCTTGTTCTTACAAACTTTAAAATCCAGAGGAATGGATAAATTTCTGTTTTTTTAATTCAACAAGTAGTAGCAACTAAATTATGTCCAAAATGGGATTCCTACTCATTTTATCCCTACTCAAAATTTTCTACTATATTTCTATCCTTTGATAAATTTTCAGGTCAATATAGTGTTTTCTAAAAGATTAAATTTTTAAAATTTTGAACTATGTAGAATAATTTTGAACTAATGTAGAATGACTACCCAGATCATAAGATAGATGATTGTAGCATCCTAGAAGCCCCACATAACTTCTGATCAATTACAGTCACCTTGTCTCCCTTAGAAGTAATCACTAATTTATCACCATGGTAAATAACTTTCTGTATAGTTTTGCCACAGAAGTGTGATCTTAATACTATAGCTTGCTTTAGCCTGTTTTTTAAAATTAAACAATGTATCATTTATGTCTACTTAAGATTTACCTATTATTCTCTATAATACTCCGGCAATCCATCTATTGAAATGAATCCATTTATCATTGCTATGTCTTATATGCTACTAGGTTACTAGATTGAAATTACCAACATTTTCTTTAGAATTTTTGTTCATTAGAGTACATGAAACTGGTCTGAAATTGTCTTTTTTTTTTTTTAACTTCCTTTGTCAAACTTTGGTATTGAGGTTCTGCTGTCAGAAAGAGAATAATTAACTAACTTGGAGAATCTATGAAATTCTACCAACTATGTAAAGATAATTACACAATTCTTTAACTTGGATTATTTATGTAGTTATCTTTACACACTTGGTAGAATTGGCCAATGAAACTGTTCATGCTGAGTTTCGTGGTTGGGTTGATTTTGATTTTGAATGAAGAAAGGGAGGAGGGAGAAGAGTTTCAAAATACAAATTTGCTTTCTTTAATAGTTATGGGACTACCCAGTCATGTGACTGCTTCTATTTCTTGTCCGTTTGGTAAAGTGCAGTTTTCTAGGAATTTCTCTCTTTCATCAACTTCTGCAATTTATTGGCATACATTTGTTCAGAGTATCTTTTTGTTATCTTTTGAATTCTGTAAAATCATTAATGTTGTCCGCTTTTGTTTACTTCTGATTTTGGATACTGGTGACTTTAATATGTTTTGAACTGCTTCTTATGTGGCTTATTGATTTTTTCAATTTTTTCAAAATATATTTTGGGTGTTCAGTGTGTTCTTATTTTTCTGTTTCATCAAATTTATATTCACATCTTCATTATCTTCTTTTCCTACCTTTGTGTTTGTTATTTCCTAGTGTCCTGAGATGAATGTTCAGTTTACTGATTTTCAGCCTTTCTTTTCTAAAGTGTATGCAGTTAGAGCTATACAATTTCTAACTCCTGTTTTAGCTACCTGTAAGTTTCAATGTACATTATTTTCTGTGTTTAAGTTTTTCTTTTACTCTCTCTGTGGGCTTCAGTTCTTACTTTAGACTCTTCCTGGGTCAAGGGCACCCACTTCCTTCCTTCTTGTCTTCCCCACAATGCTGTATTCCAGCATCCGGACTGTATTCCACCATCTTCCCAGACGCCAGTTCAAAGCATGTTAAAATATCTATGGTGAGTTTTTCTTTGGCCAGTGGGTTATTTAGAAGAATTTTTTCTTTTCTAGATATGTAGTACATGACATATTTTCATTAATAATTTTATATTTTATAATCAGAGTATGTGGTTTGTATGTCAAAATTTTTGAAATTTTGAAACTTACTTTAAGACTCATTATGTAATTAATTTTTGTAATTGTGTCCTGAGTGTTTACATGTATGTTCTTGACTTGTATTTAAGGCTATATATAACTTCTATCAAGTTTGTGTTAATCTTTTTGTTCAAATTTTCTATGCCTAACTTACATCCTTTATCCATTTGTTCTATTCGTTACTGAAAGATGACAAAGCTTTATATTATTATAGATTTCCTTCAATTTTTCTTTGTAATTCTTTCAGCTTTTGCATTACATATTTTGTGGGTATATTATTAGGTACACTCAATTTTAGAATTATATATTCCTGATGAACATACTGTTAATATGGTTTTCTGTTTCTCATGTTTTGACTTTAAAGTCTATTTTTTCTATAGCAAGTTTTTCTATAGCAAGTTTTTTGGGTGAAGGGCTTTTTTTGGGATTTACATGGTTTATCTTCTTCATTCTTTTACTTTGAAACATTCTGTCTTTATATTTTAAATGTTTATCTCTTTGGATTTTTACTCAATCTGGAAATCTTTGTTTTATAGCTGAAATACAGTGTTTACTTCATTGATATTTGATATAATTGGTGATATTTTAGGTTTAAGTCTTTACTCATATTGTGTGATTTTTAGTTCTTAACTTTTTTTTTGGCTTTTTAACCTCCATTTTTACTTTCTTTTGAGATGATGTTATATTTTTAATGATACAGTTTTTTTCTGTTTTAGAATTACAGAAATTATACTTTCACTAGCTTTTCAATACAGATAATATAAGTAGCTCAGAATATTTTAGTTCATGTATGCCCCTCAACTTAATTGCTACTTGTAAGTTATAAACTCTATTATAATATTTTTTATATACTACATATTATATTTATGTGTTACCTATGTTTATATGCTTGCTGAACACAAATTCAGTTTTTGTCTAAAATATCTTTACCTTTATTCTTGAAGGATATTTTTGCAGGGAACAGAATTTTAGGCATAGTAGTTTTCTTTCTGTACTTTGAATAAACTATTCCATTAACTTCAGGCTTTCATTATTAGTTATTAAGCCATTTTATCATCTTTTATAAGTTTTTTACAAGAAACTCTTTATCTCCAGTACTTTCTAGACATCTCTGTTCTTTTTTATTATTTTTAGCTATGTTTTTCTTTTTTTACCTATTCTTTAGATTTGTTCATCTTGAATCTGTGGGTTGATATCTTTCCTCAGTTTTTAGAAAATTTTCTCAACCTTTGTCTTTTTATAATTATGTACTGTCTTCTTCTAGAAATATAAATAAATATGTTGTATGTTTTCTCTGTATCTTCTATGTCTTTTACTTTCTTTTTTGTATTTTTTCAATTTCTCTTGTTTCTTTTTCCTATAGTTTTACAGTTATTTTTTATATAGATTTTTTTAGATCTATTTTCTAGATCGTGTTTTTCTTTAACTGGGCCTTAAGATACAGCTAAATTCACTTATTAATTTCTTTCTTTTGGACACTATTTCAAAGCTGTAGAATATCCTTTTTTTAATCTCTGTTGCTTTTTATAGTTTCCAATTGTCTGTTGAATTTTCAAACTTTTAAAAATATCTTTGAACAAAATAACTGCTAATAATGTTAGGTATTCATTGTTTTGTCTATTTCTTCTTCATGTTACATATGCCCTCATGAGTTTGGCTGTTTTTGATTGGTAGATATTTGAAAAATTACTTATAAAAGTTATTTAGCTAGTTTTGGTGGCTTTCCTGCACTCCCAAAACTCAGGAGTCTGATATAGGAGAATCATTGCAAGTTTCAGGTCAGCTTGGGCTACGTAATGGATCCAAGGCCAGCTTGAATTACAGGTGAGGCCCTGTTTCAGTAAATCACCCCCCATCTAAAAATTATTTGATCCCAGGGATGACGTTGTCTTCCTTCTAAGATTTTCATTGATTTCTTCTATGTCCCAGAGGACGCTACATTTCTAAGATTATTTTTATTCACTATGAACTACTCAAGAGACTAGAAGCCAATCCACATTTTGTATGAGGCTCATTTATTTCAGGACCATCTATGCCTCTTCGGCGCAGCACTTTATGATGGTATCCTAAAGCTCCAGGCCTTTAGTGAGTAGCAGGCCATAACATTGAATTTTTACCTGAGATTTTCTGAGTTTGCACATGGTATGCAAATACTCCCAAACCAAACATGGTCTTGAGTTCAAGAGTCATTTTCCTGGAGTGCCATCTTTGTCTAGTTCTTATCCTGAAAATTACTAACTTGTTTGCTTTATGAAGCTTTTGAGGTTTTTTCTTTTAGTTGATTTTGTGATTTTTTTTTAATTTGGTTTTTAATGAGTCCTCTGTAGAAGAGTTAGTCCGAGTCAGCTAATATGCTATCTTCAGAAAGACCTACTTTAGATTTTTCACATACAGTTTTTTCATCCTGTTCCAGTATTTGATTTTAAGAAATTTTTTCTATAATCATCATTTTGGTAGTTCCTAGTCACATACAACTCTTGAACATTTAAAATGTTGAACAATTAAAATGTGCCTGATTTGAATTGAGATGTGCTGTGAATATAAAATATATACCCATTTTCTTTCTTTCTTTGTTTTTTTTTTTTTTTTTTTTTTTTTTTTTTTTTTTTGTGGTATCAGGGATTGAACTCATGACCTCAGGCTTGCTAAGCAGGCACTTAGGCCACTGAACTAAAACCCCAGCCCTGTATACCTGTTTTCTAAGACCTACTACAAATAAAAGAATATAAAATAATAACTTTTATATTGATTGCATGTTGAACTAATACTTGGGATGCATTTGGATTAAGTAAAATATATTAAAGTTAATTTTATTTGTTTCCTTTTACCTTATTAATGTGACTTTTTTTAAATGACACATTTGACTTGCATTTTATTTCTGTTAGATAGTTGGATATCCAACTATTGGATATTCAAACAAATACTATGATAGTGTTGTCATATAGTAAAGTTATTAAGAACACAAGACTTGTAACCAGGATATGATTCCTCCCTATATCATTTAGCAGCAGTGTAACTTTTTAGACTTACTTTTGGACTTTTTAATTTTCACTTCTGTAAAACAAGAGTAATAGAGGAAGAGAGAAAGATGGTGGACCAGTAGGTAGCAGGAGAGAGACCCTCTCAGACAGACAGCTCAAATGCCAGAATAAAACACCCTGGAGAGACCCAAACAGAGAGAGATGGACTCTCACAACCCACAAAGAAACTAAAGTGCAAAAAACCGCTCGAATATGAGGTCCTGGGGCTACTATTAGTGAAGATAAGATCAGTGAGCACGGCGCCCTCCTCAAGCTGCCTGAATTCCTCCCCGACCTGAACAAGCGATCTGCGTCGAAGTAACTGACTTGAGCCACCAGAGCGCGGAGCTGAACAGCCCTGCGTGCAGCTCGCCCGGACAAACCCTGCACGCGACCCACCCAGAGGCACCGTGAATTCCCACCGCAGCCCCGCTGAAGTCGGAGGTCAGGGAGCCCAGCAGTTTTTGGGGACTGGCATCAACACACGGTGAGTGATGGGAACAAGACCCTCCCATGGGAAAGGGGAAACCGACTGGATGACATGTTGGATTTGGGCAGGAGAGCCCTAACTCCATAAGGAAGTAGCTTCAGCTGGTTGCTCCCCTCGCCAAGCGGATTGGTGGAATCTGCTTGGACTAGGCCGCGCCCCTGGCTGGGACCCAGTGAGTCGCTACAAATTATTTCCCTGAGATCAGTGCACACTGACACAGTGAAGGCCTGCAAAGGTTGACTGGCCCGGAGGGGAGGAGCTAGCACACACTGCCCCTGGGAGAACTCTAATCTCTTATAACCTATTGAAGAGGGCTAAAGCTCCTAGCCTGCGCCCTCTAGAGGAGCCTTAACCAACAAGAAAAGGGTCTGGGAATTACACTGTACATTTGTATGGAAGGAACCAAAAACATGACGAAAGGGAGAAATAAGAAAACACTCCCAGCCCCCAACCCTGAGAACATTGATCCAGGAGAGGTAAATACAAAAGAGATTGAGGGCAGCAAAAATGCAACATCAAACACAGCATTAGCGGACATAAAGAGATATCTTCAGGACCTCGTAAGCGGGAC